>PVKV010023383.1:0-33461 GCA_004027835.1 Alouatta palliata | reverse complement strand
GGAGAGGATGTGGAGAAATAGGAACACTTTTACACTGTTGGTGGGAGTGTAAATTAGTTCAACCATTGTGGAAGACAGTGTGGTGATTCCTCAAGGACCTAGAAAGAGAAATTCCATTTGACCCAGCAATCCCATTACTGGGTATATATCCAAAGGATTATAAATCATTCTACTATAAGGACACATGCACACAAATGTTTATTGCAGCACAGTTTACAATAGCAAAGACCTGGAACCAACCGAAATGCCCATCGATGATAGACTGGACAGGGACAATGTGGCACATATATACTGTGGAATATTATGCAGCCATCAAAAATGATGAGTTTGTGTCCTTTGTAGGGACATGGATGAACCTTGAAACCATCATTCTTGGCAAACTGACACAGGAACAGAAAATCAAACACTGCATGTTCTCACTCATAGGCAGGTGTTGAATAATGAGAACACATGGACACAGGGAGGGGAGGACCACACACTGGTGTCTATTGGGGGGAAATAGGGGAGGGTCAGCTGTGGGTGGGGAGCTGGGGAGAGATAGCATTCGGAGAAATGCCAGATATAGGTGATGGGGAGGAAGGCAGCAAATCACACTGCCATGTGTGTACCTATGCAACCATCTTGCATGTTCATCACATGTACCCCAAAACCTAAAATGCAATAAAAAAAGAAAATTAAAAAAGAAAGAAAGAAAGAAAAAGTAACAAGAATCCCTATTACTTGCAAGAGATAAGTCGAGCTCCTCTGCCCAGGTGCAAGCCCTACAGAATCAGGTGGCATCAAGTCTTGCCCCATCTCCACACATCTGTACTTCAACCACACTGGCCATGATGATTTGATTCCTTTCCTGGCTCCTGTGTGAGTTGGAGCTCCTCAGCCATGGGGTCTGGTTTTGTTCATCTGTGCACCTGAGCTGTAGCCCTGGACATGCGGTATTCCATCATTCCTTATAGAAAGACAGAAGGATAATAGTAAGGGAGTGAGGAGAAAGGATGGAGATGAGAAGGAAATGGACACCAGGAAAGAAGAAAGAGAAAGGGGAATAGAAGACAAAAGAGAAGAAGAGGATGTCACTGGTGAACAGAGGAGGAAGGAAGAAAACAAAAAATTGATAGAACATAAGGCCAGAAGAATGAAAGGGAAGAGAGAGTGGGTAAAGAAAGCCAGGTGGATGGCTGACAGATGACACAGGAAATGGGTTTCAGAGAATCTCTGGGAATTCTCTCAGCACCCAGCATCTTTATCCTGGGACAGGCTTCTTCCCGTCTTGCTCCTCACAAGGCACTGGGTTAGGTCCACACTGGGCCTGCCCACATCTGGTGCATCCGTGGGTTGGTGTGGCACCATGGTGCAGAGGAAGCATGGCTTCTTTACAGCTCAAACACTTCAGGTCCCATTGCAGGCTGATTTGTACAGACAGTTGTCATAACATGAAAGACAGCCCTGTTCCTTCTCAGTCATCATCTCCTCCAGCTAGATCTGTTTGGGTAGATACCACTGGAAAACTACTGGCTGGAGTCTTCGTGGAGCAGACTCAAGACCAAGCTGGATTCAACGGGACCCAACTAGTCTTTCTCTTCCCTGGATCTAATCCCACTAGCTCTCCCAAAGCATTTGCCTCTCACCCAATTTCAACAAGTCATTGTGCAGCTGTACCGATCTGGCGGTCCAGGCACACCTGCCCCCAGGCAAGGTCATGAGTACATTGCAACAGGAGTTGCCCAGTAAGTGCTCTAGGGGCGGGTACTCACTGGAATCTCTCTGTTCTCTGAAGAGGACTAGAGTGTCTTCCCTATGCAGTGTCTACTCCCTGCTGAACAATGAGGAGCTGGCTTCTCTGAGTGCGGGTATTACATGGATCTACAGCACTTGAGATGAAAGTAAATATCATTAGGGAAGAAAGAACAAAGATTCTCTCACCTTCATCTCTCCGCTTCCCAAGGGAGGCTCTGGGGGCCTTGGACTAAAATAAGTGGCTCTTCAGTTAATTCCAAGGCCACTTAATTTGCATGATTCAATCCTAGTGTCTTGCATCTTCTCCCTGGTGCCCTCTCTCTTGCCAGCCTTCACCTTCATACATATATTATCAGACCCCAATGTTCCTCTTTTTTTTCTATTTTTTTAAGATGGAGAAAACATATGCATTCATGGGGGCTAGAGAAGGGAGGATAGTCCCCTTAAGCAGTTGTCCTTAATGACTCCCCAGAAATCATCAGACCCAGGCTGGAAAGGTTCTAGAAAGAGGAAGAGGTGAATAAAATATGTGAAGAGGGCAACAAAAACTTAGAAGTTCTACAGATTTCTCAGTCTTTCTGGAACACAAATAGAGGCTTTTTGTTTGTTTGTTTGTTTGTTTTTTTTTTTTTGGAGCAGGAGGAATGAGACCTGTTGGGGAGGGGGAAATGGAGAATTTAAACCCACAGGGTTCTTTTTAGACCCCAACCTTCTCTTCATTGTAAGTATAATGAGCTGGCTTGAGTTTCAACTTTCTTGCTTCTGCTTCTAAGCACTGAAATGGCCAATCACTGGGTGTGAAGAAGGGGGTCGGGGGGGGAGTCTTGAATGACTCCTAATCCAGAGAAAATCATGACTTCCAATGAAAATGGAGAATTTACTAATACATTACTTATTTCAGTAGCTCTATAGAGTGAACCTAGTTGGCTGACTGTTTACTGATAGCTTTTAAGAAAGGGAATATCCTTTTAAATGAAAACGTTGGATTTGCTCAGTGATGTGTAGGGTAGCCACAGTAACTCCTTAGTCTTGAAATGCCAAAGTTCTCCTTAAATCTGCCCTTATTTTTATCTCTTTCCTGGTGGCACCATCCAGAGACTACACTCCTCTGTTCATTTATCCGCTTGTTGATTATTTACTGAGTAGTTGGAAGGAATGGGAAGCAGTGGAAAACCTGGGAAAGGTTTGTAGCATTCCCTGTCTTTCTGAAAGCATGTTGTGCAAGGTCACGAAATGAGACTAGAAAGCCAGTTGGATGCAGGTAACAAAGGTGTTTCTGAGGCTGGCTAAGGAATTCAGACGCCATGATATAGACAATGAGGAGTCTCAGGGAGATGGCACCATCAGATTTGCTAACTAGGAGGTCACTCTGAGCTCAGCATACAAAGTGGACTGGAGGGGGTTGATAAGACCAGAAGCAGAAAGATCAGTCAAGAGGCTGTGGGAAAGGAGAGAGAGGATGAGAACCTGCAAAGGGCAGAAGCAGACACGGGGGAATGCAGCAAGAGGCATTGGCATTTGACACACATGACTTAAGAGACTTGGCCAAGTAGACTAAAACCCAACAAAACAATACACAACTCCTTGCTCCCAAAGCTGTATTTTATTCAGCTATTATTAATAACTGATTTGATCCGATCCATTCCATTTTACAACCCCTGTCTCCTGCAATTGTCTGGCCCTGCTAACAATTTTATTGGAGCATAAGAGGCACATTATAAATACATTTTATATTGCACATTGTATTTCAAGCAAATTCGAGACATCTCTGATTAGGTGCCTTTCCAACGATAGCCTTGTTCAGACAGATAATTGCGTGCTGATTTTTATTTTATTTCATTTTATTATTTTTTTCAGCTTTGTTCTCTCCCCCTTGGCAAAGCTGCAATCTTGCATACACACGTCAGTGGATAAAAACCCTTGAAAATAACTCTTCAGAAGAAATCTAATTTACTTTTTAATCTGGCTCGGAAATTTGCCAGAAAAATTTCCACCGACAAGCACTGCCATTTATTACCACTTATCACACACCCGGGCTGTGCTCTCGCTCGTGATGGGGCTAATGTAACAGGGGAGAAATCTTCTGATACATTATTTATTTGATACAATCCCACCCAGATAAGATCTATCGGCAGGAGAGGACAAAGTTTGACCTTATCCTTCGTCTAAGGGAAAGTAAGGGATCGTCCCTTTTGCTTGTTCAAGGAACAAATCCACCTCTCTCCTGCTCTTGTAAGGGTTCAGTTTCCCTTATAGCCCAGGGAGTGTCACCCCACAGAGATCCTGCTTTGACTTTGTTTTTATCCCTTGGGGTCTACACCACCCACACATGTAATCTTGTGTTTGACTTTGACATGATTTTCAAGAATTTCATGCATATTCGGATTGGCTTCTTAGGGACAGAGACCAGGTGACCTTTAGAACAAGCCTACCCAAGCTTAATGTGGGGGAGTGCCATGTTGGGGAACAAATATGCTATAGGCTGGCTGGTGACCTTGGGCCAGTAACTTAACCTCTCTAGGGTCCTCATCTATAAAATGAGTAGGGGGATCTCTACAAGTTTATCCGGCTTTAAGAAGAACAGAGGACTTGGGTCAGAAGACCTGGTGCTGGAATTCTGGCTTTCCTGCTTCCTGGATGAATGATTTTCTGCAGGTTAACATCTCCGAGCCCCTACTTCCCGATCTGTCCACTGGGGATAATAACTTTTCCCCTGCTGACCTCAGAGTTATTAAGATGATAATGAATATGGAAGCTTTGCAAACAGCGAAATATATAAATGTATAATTAATTGTGAATCAATTCATTCATTAGTGAAAACACATTACGAGATATTTGCAGAACCCACTCAAAGGGAAAACAGAAGTCAGGCTGGGAGGAGTCAATGGAGCTTCTTACGTACCCGTCTCCAGTCTCAGCTGATAGATTCCCTAGGCCAGCCCCAGGCAAAAGGAGTCTCCCTGCTCTCTGCTGCTCAGTAAAGGGGGACTGAAAGCTCCTGACAGACATCCCCAGCATCCCCCCAGAGCTCCCAGGATCCTCAGAACTGGTAATCAACCTATATCTCCTCCCATGATTCCTGTGAAATAATGAAGATAAAAGGTCTTTGAACACTGAACAGGGTTGAAATCTTGAGTTGGCTGTGCACACACTGAAATCTATGTAAATTTTTTCCTGGGCCTTTTCCTTCATCTACAAAATGAAGCAAGAAGCCCACACCTCATGGGGTTGTTGTAGTGAGTCGATGGTGTAACCTCAGCTGTTCATCATTGGTCTGTTAAGGTTCTAGGAGACGTCCTGGTTCCTCTTATTTACACTTGCACCCTTGGTGCCTAGCACAAGATCTGCCACACAGGAAGGATTCGATCACTACCTGTTAAATGGATGGATGAATGAATGAATGAATTAGTGAGTGAATTAGTGTAATACACAATGGTCAGGGTCATGAAATGAAGAAAATATGCACAATATTCTTGACCTGGAAAACTAGAATCTGGAGTCCCAAATCCATTTTGAAATTTTTACCTCTTCCCAAATCTCGCCTTCTACATCTCCACCAGTCTTCTCCCACTCTTGCTCCCCTCTCCCATCCTCTTGACTTCCAGAATGTTCCACCCCCAAGCCCCCCACCTTTTTCCTCCTCAGGAGTGAGTCTTCTCAGCCAGTGGGCTGGCAGTGAGCTGCCCACAAAACTTTTTCCCTGTCTCCCTGCTTTTTGTGTTCCCTTCTCAGAGCTATGCCTCCTGCGGGAAGAGTAAATATAGAAAAATGACAACATGTACATTAATGCTCGTTAGAATGTCATCATTATACTCTGCAAAGTGTCTGCCGAGGGGATCCCTAAAGGACACTTAGAAACGAAGCAGCTGCTCCAGATTTGTTCCAGCTCACATCTCGAAGAAATGACATTGAGATAAATGCAGGCTGGAGGGCTGAGAGAGAGGAGGGCTTCTCTGGAGAAGGGGAAGATGGTGAAGAGAGAACTCACGCATTCCAAAAAGTACTCAGCACAGCAAGCGCAATGGACAGACAGAGCGTGAGCACTTATGGGGAGCAGGAGCGGGCTCTGTGATGAGGGCTTCGGTTTGCTCAAATCCAGAGTTTCACTGTCTAGGTAGGGAGATGGTAGGCTAAGGAATGCACACCTCATCTTAGCATGACCAGCCTCTGAAAGAATCACCAGCCTCTTCATCAAAAGTGACACACAAGCTACACTATAAAAACAGAAAAGCATTATTCTACTTACTTTATTACTAGCAGTAACTGGGGAGAGGTTGTTGAGGGAAGAGGAGGCAATGTGAAAACAGTTTTGAATCTTCCTCTAAGGCAACGGACAAACGCTACCAACTAATATCCTTCTCTGTTCTCCTCATCCACTCAAGACACTCTGAGATCAATGACTCCCCTCATTCCCACTGCCCCCCAAACACTCTTGTCAATAACTAGTCAGTGGTGAGTAGCTGATCCAGCACTCCAGGCTTGGCCAAGTACTTTAATTTTCTTTATCTCACCATTCTGAAAAAGCAGGTGACAAGGTTTGCGAGGCCTCCGAGAGATCATATTTTAATGTAATTTTTATTTTTGTCATACAGAAAGAAAACTGAGCCCAAGCTATAATATTACTACTCTGAGTCCAATAAATTCATACCATTAGTGCCATCAACTACGGTTTGTCATGGCACTTTAAATTTGCACAGAGCTTTCCCACTTACTTCTGTATTGGATTCTCATTGTTCTTCTCTAAAATAATTAGGATAGGTCCTATTATCCCCATTTTATGGATGAGGAAACCAAGGAACACACTTTTCAGTTATATATACATGCAAGCATATAGCCAGGGTATTAATGGTATACCCTGCATCTTGATGAGAATGCCTTCAAAAGAGAAACACATACAAATAGATGTCAGTACTGATACAGAAGGCACAAGATCTTAACTCCAACAAATTCAGTGAGCCTCAGTTAACTTAACCTGTGGTGAAAAAGCCACGTCAGAGACTTAGAACTGTTCCTCCTGCCTGACTGGGGCACAGCAGCCCCCATGGAATAAGAAAGGATGAGGTGAGCCCGGCAACTTCAGGAGCCTGCCATCCTCGACTCAGGTTACTGGTCGCTACTTAATATGCCAGCCAAGGAAGGATCACAGTAAGAGGGAAGTATGCAGGAACCATGTTTTTAGAAAATGAGTGTGCTGACTCTGTTCTGCCATTCCCCGGCTGTGACCAGTCTTCAGCCTCTCTGAACATCAACTTCCTCATCTGTGAAATGGGAGACTACATTCTGCCACTTACAAAGTTCCAGAGACTGCTGGTTGCTATTCAGGCCTGGATTTAGCACACTCAGAGAAGAGAACTCATTGAAATGCTAACCACTGCTTTCTGAATAAATGAATCCAACTGTGTCTGTCCATGACTACTGTCTATCACCCTCATCCCTCCTCCTTCTCCAGGACTCAGAAGGCTCCACTGCCTTTTCCTACCATAGCCAATCAGTTTGGTTTGTATGATCTTTGTTGTAACTGATTGAAAGCCTGTATGTATAAGAGAGGATGCAAAGTTGTACTATTCTGATTTCTGCCCCAGAGGTTTTATGGTCTCATGAGATGGTCAAGTCATCTAAATTCCCTAAGTATCAGCCTTCTTGTATATAAAGTGAGGTAAGTGGTAATGTCTTCCTTCCAGGATTGTTGTAAGAATCGGATAAAATTAGATGTGTAAAGCCCTTGGTACAATGCCTACACACAGTACAGTCTCATTATTCTTATTAATTATAACAAATATTATATAAGAGGCATTTATACCAGAGCTATGGATAGGATGTGCTATGGAAGATCCAAAGAGAAAATGGAGTTACGTCTGTACTCTGTAGTCCGTGGTCTGTTACTAGAGAAAATTGGTGAGAAAAAGATGTGAAACACTCATGACTTTGCATGATGAGAAGACATTGTCTTTACTCTTACTGGATGTGGCCAGTAAGTGAGGAGGAATCCTCTTTGACTATCATCAACCCCTCAAATGCACAACGCCAATTACTGTAAGTGGAGGGAAGGTAGCATGGACTCCACATTCACAGAACAATCTACTTGAGAAGGCTGCGTAAGTGGAGAGGAGGAAGGAAGGGTCTCCGGGTGTAGTTGACTGCAACTACAGAGAAGGAACATGGTCATTTTGCAAAGATTGGCCAAACTGGAGGGGAGCAGTGGTAGTGGGAAGAGCAGGATATGGGGCCGGAAATGTAGATTTTTTTTTTTTCCTCAAGATTCTGCTTGCGATTATATAAACTTGGGAAATGAGGAAAGGAAAACGAGTCAAATTTTAATCAGGATAGATTTTGACAACTGTAGTCTTCAGACCAGAAATTACTTTAACTTCTGGTGTTATTAAAATAAGTTTCATTAAACAATAAGTTAGCCCTGTTTCTAATGTGTTATATGACTGAGTAATGAGAAGTAAGCTCCAATTTGAGCTAATAGAGAGGAGATGAACTCTGAAAAACTTGTTTCTAGAGGATATAGGAAGAAATGAAAAACATTATATGGCTAAACTGATCACAGCATGAGGATGACCCTTCGCACATCCTGCCTGGTCACAGGATGCCTCAGAGCAAATGCCACTTCTCTGCTTCTCCTTTAACAGTCACATCTGTTGCAGTCACATCTGTACCAAGAAAGGACACCCAGACAGAGTATCCTGCCTTGAGACCAAGAGTAGAAAATTAGAGGGAATGAGCAGTTCTTCCTTACTGTCCTTTTTTGATCAATGCACCTTGTTAAATAAGTCTATTTAGAGAGCTTAGTGTTCAGCACCTACTTCTGTGGGTAAGAAAGAATTAGGATATATTATTGTCTAAACCTTTTCTTTTTTTCTCTCTAGCTCCCTTAGCTGGTTGTCTGGAATAGTCCAGGACAGATCACAAAGGGTACTGATGCTGGCTGATTAGCTTGAACACAAAGGAATTCAAAGAACAGAGACAAGGATTACAGGAAGGTACTCAGAAGATAGGAGTGGTAGAGGTGGACGTCGAGGGGAAAGGAGCTGCTCTTTTGCAGCAAAAGCTTTTTTGTGCCAGAACTAAGGGCACAGGTGTCTACAGGAGCCCCTTCCTTTAAATCCTGCCCTGGCTTAGATAGAGCTGGCTTCTAATTCAGCCAGTGTTTACTGAGTATCACCACGTGCATCATGCAAAGATAAATAAGACGCGGCCATTGCCTTCACAATCAAATTGGGGAAGTCGACGTGTAAACAGAAAATTGTCACACAGTAAGAAAAGTACTATTCAAAGGTGTGTACAAAGGATAAGTAAGTCTGTTTGGGGCAGTAAGGAAGAGGAAATGGTAGTTAAGGAGATTCTTGAAATAATTAGTAATTAATAGGAGTTTGTATAAAGGAGAACTGTTTGCTGTGCACCTCTCTCCCTCACAATATGCATGTACTCACTGTCCTTCTGTTAGGGAAGTTATATTTGGGGTAAGAATGCAGTGCTTTCTCTTCTCTTGAGACTTTTTAAAAAGGCTCCTCCTGCCATGTGTCTATAATGCAAAAGACCAGGACAGTGACTACAATTTCTGGAGGGAGAAGAGCCATTCTTCACTCAGTTTTTAGCAATTAGGTGTGCCCTCTTTGAGTGGCAGGAAGACTCTTCATCTTTTTGCCATCTAAATTCTTTCTTTTCTATTTTACTCTGAGGTTTGCATAACTATATCTCTTTTCTATGCTTGGAAGGAAGTTGCTGTTTGAATTTATCTTTCTCTAAGAGCCCCCAGATGGATGGCTTTCTCTCTTTTCTTTCTTCCAGTGTAAGTACCAGGAATTCTACATAAAATTTCTTCATCCTCCCTTGTGGTCTGCAACTATTGCTTCCCATCATTCTTTTGTTCATACAACAAATATTTATTGAACACCACCCATATGCCTGGTCTGGGAGCTAGGAGTACAACAGTGAAAAAACAAAATAAGTCCTTGCCCTTATAAGCTTCATAGTCTCATAGAAGCGATAGACCATAAATCATTAAACAAGTAAATATATTAATGTATTGTCAGGAAGTCATAACTAAGTTCTTATGAAGAAGACAGAGCAAAATGGATGCCATCCAAAATGTTGGGCAGGGGGTTATGATTGTCTTTCTGAGGAGGCAACATTAGAGCACAGAAGAGAATGAAGTAAGAGGAGAGGGGAAGGTTAATGGCTGCTGGGAAGGTGTTTCAGGAAACAAAGATGAAAAATGGAAATATTCTTAGTATAGCTGATGAACAGACAGGAAGAGTGTGTGGCTGGAGTGAAATGAGGAAAAGGAAGAGTGGTCATTAATAAGATCACCAGGACAAGGTAATTTAAGGCCTTGTAAGCTGTGTAAAGATCTAGGATTCTGTTCTACTTAAGAGAGAGACCTTTGGAGTATCTTAAGTCGAGGAAGGACATGCTATAGTGTGTATCCTGCAGCTTTATGCTGGCTGCTCTATTCAGAATACATGGTTGGGGAACAGGAGAGGAGATTCATTAGGGGCTGGTATAGTAAATTGAGCAAGAACTACTGATGGCTTGAACTTGAGAGAGAGTAGGGAAGGGGGTGACAAGTGGTCATGGAAGATATTTTGATGGAAGAGCCACTCAGACTTATTTAAAGGATTGGATGTAGAGAATAAAAGCATCATAGTCTGTTTTATGTTGCTACTGCAGAATATCACAGACTGGGTAATTTATTTTTAAAAAATTTTATTTCTGACAATTCTGGAGGTTAGGAAGTCCAAGATCAAGGCATTGGCATCTTGTGAGGACCTTCTTGATGCCTCCTCTCACAGTGGAAGTTGTGAGGGTAAGAAAGGTTGAGAGGAACAGGGCAGACTTAGCCTTTTACCAAGAATCCACTCCCACAATAGTGACATTAATCACTCATGAGTGCAGAGCCTTTACACCTAATCACCTCTTGAAGTTCCCACCTTTCAGCACTGTCGCATTGGAAATTAAGTGTCCAATACAAATAAACTTTGGGGGACACATTCAAACCATAGCATTGAGAAAGATAAAAGTTAAGGTTGACTATGACTTTCAGACAAAGCAATTGAGAGAGTGGTAGTATCATTTAATGAGCTTAGACTGAGTGGAAAAGCGGGTTTGGGGTGTGGAGTTGATGAAAGCAAAGCTTGATTTAGGAGATTTTTATTAGACATTCAGCTGATGACATTAAGTAGGTCAAAAAAATATGGTCTGATGACTTCAAAGAGTTGGGTACTTTTAGGAAAGAAGATGAATAACTCTAAACACAGCTCTGAGGACACACTCCAGCAAAGACAAAGCACACACTCCAGCCCCAAGCCTGGTAGTATGGGGGAGTAGGAGCAAAAAGAGCCAATGTTTGAATGGGTTTTAGTGGAAAACAAAGTCATCAGGGAAGAGCATAGTTTAGTTACAGCAAAATGGCAATAGATCTGTTAAAACAAGAGATTGCAAATTCAGTAGATTTTGTCATAGACCACAGTTCCACAGGGCTAAGTGGAAGACTTTGCAATGCAAGTGATGAGGGAATCCATGAGTCTCATGCACCATGGATAAGGAAGGAGTCTTAGGCAATAAGATGAGTCATCTGTCCACCCCACCTCTTACCTCCAGGCAGTCTTTCCCTAGCACAGCATGTGTCTAGAGTCTGCAAACACTAGTTTCTCTACAATTCCTGGGGAGTGATGATAGAACAATACAAGGGAGAGGCCCCTGAATGAGGCCACTGAACAATTCCAAATATCCACTTGTAGGACACAAGTTCTGGGCTTACCGAATGCATGTCAGAACCCACTTCATAATAAAGGCCCTGTTATTAATGGCTATATCCTGTTCTCACTAGTCTGTCTTCCTAAATGCCCCAAGGTAGGTGGTCTCCCCTTCCCCAGCTAGGGAGGGGAGTGTGGGTAGACCAAGTTCTACCCCAAGTCTTGTGGACAGAGGTTGAAAACACAAAACTACCAATCTAGAAGAGCTAACAAAAGAATTACAATATACAGCAACTGCAAAGAAAACTACCATTTTCAGGCAGTGAAAGATGGGGCCCAACAGACAGGCCAAATGGTCAATTAGTCTGTAGGGGAAGAGAAATGCAAAGCTCACTGCAGTCATAGGGTGGCCAGTAAAGGCCATGGAGAAGGTGGGTCTCAAGGAGGTCTCCAAAAATGAAAGCATTCACTCAATCACCTGGAACAGTGGATAGGGGCTGCCTGCCTTGATCAGCAGACATCAAATTCAGCAGTGTGCCTCTGGGTGAGAAAGAACCATTTACTCCTTATCATTATCCTTAATAATTCTAAATCAGGTGGTGATGGAAAACCAACCCAAAGCTCATTTCAAAGGGATGTAGAAAGGGGGAGAAAAAATACATCAGAAAACAAATTCATCTTCTCCACACAGAGACAAAGGACTGGGGCTTGGTCCAGAGCTACAAAGACTGATCCTTTCAAGGCTGAGCTAGTTTTTCAAGATATTCAAGTCAAGTAGCGATAAAAATCCCACTATTGACTGTTATATTAATGGCTTCTCCACTATATGCAGATAGGTAAAAGCATCATATCTTTATTTGCATTTCTTTTTCTATTGCCTCCAGCTCACTGAATTTCTCCCTTATCTGCCAAGAAATGTCTACTTTAAGGTATTCTTTCATTTCCTCATGCCATTGGCTGTCAAATGACTTAATAACTTGCCCATCATGGGAGTCGAATATAGTTTATTAAAAATGCATGTCTCACTCAATAAGATGCCCTTTGGCAGTCTTCAGACCTTGACGACTGTGTCTCAAAGCTTGGGAACACAGAATGGTCTTGGCCGGCCAGCTGCACCGCCTTGCTTTGTATCATGCTCACTGCCCAGATTATGCTGAGAGAGACCAAAAAGAGAGGCAGGAACTGTCCAAGGAGGAGGCAGAATTGGGCCACTTGTTTGGCTTGTCTGACTAGGAAATGGGACCTAGGCCTGAGAACCCCAAGTTCCTGTGGGCTTCCAAATCATCTGGCCAGGTCCCAGGGAAAGAATATGGTAATGAGGATAGGCCTGGAACCCTGAGAGAGGGAGGAAGGGGGGCTCTCAGGAACAAATGGCATCAAAGCAGGAGTGGGCCGTGTCAAGCCAGTGCACTGGAATGATGAATCATGCCTGTGATGGCTCACATAGCAAGGCTACATCGCTATTTACAGGGGCTAATGAGGCATCTGCAGTCACAAATTCACAGAGTCAGAATGCTGTTGTGGCTGAGGAGAAAGCAAGGAGCTAAAAACACAAAGGGAACTGGAGGTCACCTTTTCCATCGTCTGCCACAAGGAAGGACAGCACCAAAACCATTCTACCGAGATAAATTGACCCTTTTCCAAAACTATCCTAACCTCTCTGGGTAATGTTTCCCAGCTCCTCATGAATCTCCTAGCCAGATCCCCATGACTTCAGCTAATCCTTCTCTCTTTACTTTTGCTACATATTTTTTTGTTCACATGATAAACCGCTGTATATGCCTCACCCTATACCACATCCCTTCACCTACTTGCAGACTCTACTCAGTCCCCGCTTAGTCTCCTCTCCTTGATGCCAATGAATCTCAAAATATTTTCAAGAGTATTTTTTCATTGATCTCCCCTAAATTGTTGTTTCTGGTTTTTCACTGGCTTACTAAGTGGTACGTCACATTGAACCCAGTCTGCTCAGGAACACCCAGGCCTGCAGAAACAGGTAAAGCTCTCCAGTTTTTCTGCAAAACAGAAAGTAGATGCCACACCTAGAGCAGAGACTCAGGGCTTCAGGAAGACCAAGAGAAGAGACAAAGGTGCTGATGGTAGAAAAGTGTTGCATACTCTACTGGAAGAGGGTCTGGAGTCTCCCCCAGGGGAAAGAGAAACTTGGCTATATGAGTGCATGAGGGGACGATATGGACAAGATGAGAGAAAATCATGAGAGAAAAACAAAAGGAAAGAAACAGGGCTGGAGTTAGATCATGAGACAAGACAAAGTGACATGGCTAGGCTGTGTCCCCACCCAAATCTCATCTTGAATTGAAACTCTCACAATTTCCATGTGTCATGGGAGGAACCCAGTGGGAAATAAGTGAATCATGTGAGTGGGTCTTTCCTGTACTGTTCTCGTGATAGTGAGTAAGTTCATGAGATCTGATGGTTTTAAAAACAGGAGTTCCCCTGCACAAACTCTCTCTTTGCCTGCTGCCATCCATGTAAAATGTGACTTGCTCCTCCTTGCCTTCCACCGTTATCGTGAGGCTTCCCCAGCCACATGGAGCTGCACATCCATTAAACCTCTTTCTTTTGTGAATTGCCCAGTCTTGGGTATGTCTTTATCGGCAGTGTGAAAATGGACTAATACAGTAAGTAGATGAGAAAAAAAGTGTAGGGGAGAAGGAGATGAACAAAGAGGGAGCTGGAATAAGGTCAAGAGACAGAGAGAAAGATAAAGACCAGAGGCCAGGGGGGAAACAGAAGGAGAAGGGCAAGTAAGTTGAGCCCTTGAATAGGAGGACAAAGTCAATGGCTACAAAAAGTGAAGGCAGAGCAAGGGGCTCTGCCTGGTCAGTCCAGGGAGATCTGCTGACCCCTCGTTGAGACCACCACCAGGAGAAATGCCCCAAGCCAAGCAGCTGGAAGAGCAGTGCACCAACTTCCATTGCCTTGAACTTCCTTGTTCACCTCGAGTGTAGTGGGTCTGGGCTGGGAGAGGTAGTAAGGCACTGAGGTGGCATGGCCATCTCACATCCATGGATGTATCATGAGCATCTCCTATCAGAAACCTCTGCAGACTGAGAAAATGAAGGGAAATAAGAAAGAGAGAAACAGAGGCAGGTGCCCACAGACAGAGACCTTGAGAGCAGCAGAGACGGAGAAACAAAAGCCAAGATAGAAAAGAGGGAACATAGAGAGACGACAGAGAGTCTGATATGGAAGGGAAACATGACGAGAATGATTGGGAGACTGGAAGAGAAAATGAGAGAGATTTCAGAGATTGAGAGGATAGCATGAGAAAAGGAGGCTGAGAGAGAGGAAGGAGAAATAGAGGGAGAGAGAAGATATACAGCAAAAAGACAAATCTGCAGAAAATTGAATAAGTACTAATTCTGAACCTTTGCCAACATCTGAACTTGCTATCCTGCTATCAATTTTTCATCCGTTACTGAGACAAGCTGCAAGAGCTAAGCTTTAGGTTTTGTTGATTTTACAATGTTCCATTTTGATATGTAACAAGGGTAACTTCTCTGGATTTCTAAATGAGCTAAATACAGTTAGAAAAAGAGAAAAATGGAAGAGAGACGGGGCAGAGAAGATGTATACTGTACTATGAAGGATGAGAACTCCAGTTGTGTAGTAACGCCCTGCAGGGCTGAAGGAGATTCTTCCTTACGTTTTACTGTCATTCCTTGGGGGTAGAGGAGTCGGCGTCACATTAGGACATCAGTTGCCCTGGAGGTTCCCAGGCTGGCCTAGCTGCCTGCAAAGTCTCCCTGTTACCTTACTTGTTTCTTCCAAATGCCAGGTCAGAGATCTAATTTTACCACGACCTCATGCAGGTGATTTCTGCCCACACAGACGATTCCAGTCTCTCTGAGAGAAGCCAGAGTTGAGTTGGGTGAATGGGGAGTGGGCCAGGAATCCTGGGTTCCTAATCACCAGCTTCCATAAAAACCCTCCCCAATGCCTGCAGTTCTTTTATCTGCAGCGCCCACTTTAGGACTCACTGGGGTGGTGCTGCCCAGAGAAGGGGACAGGGGGAGGACAAGGAGATGGCAGCACGCTCCACTGCACCTCTCCCCAGAATGCAATGTGACACGAGACATCGGGAGATGGCAGTGAAAGTTCAAGGGAAAAACACACAGTTATTTATGGCTCGGGCATCTGTTGTCAGATCAGAAACAGAGACCTAATCTAAGGCAAATCCAGCAGCCTGTACCAGAGCAGATGGGGAGGTGTGTGCAATGCTCAATCCTGTTCAACTCTCAATTTATTATTATTCCTCATCTCCAGATCCCATCTCCAAAGGAGACATTTGTCCTGGCTACCATGCCAGGAGCCCCAGTGGGTGTATGGGAGGATGAGAGTGTCCTTCTGCTGCATAGGTGGTTATTTCCATTGTGTGGCTTGGTGCCTTCCATGTGAGAAGAGAAGGTTATGGAAAAATCCAAAAAAGAAACAATGAAAAAGGGAGCAAAAGGAAAATTCCAGCCCAAGAAAACCACAGGCTGAATGGAAATGGGGTTGGCCTGAAGTCCATCGATTAAAGACTCCAATCTTCTCCTGTCCTACCTGCTGAGTGACCTTGGGCAAGTCACTTTACCTAAATCAGTGTCCCCTTCTGCCAAATGTTTGAGATTTTGTAATTGTGCCTTCCCAAAATTGCACAGAGATGCCTGTTACACCTGAGTGAGAATGAAAACATACAAAACGTGGAGTCAAGAGATCTGGGTTAACAGGGCTCCTCAGCTCTCTGCTCTCTCCTGTATCTGGGGGCTCTGGGGGACAAGGCTTTGGGAAGGGAGCAGGGTCCACGCACCTGCTCTTGCTCCCCATCTTGTTTGTCCCCACAGTCATGAGAAGCAACTGCATTGAAGACAGCAGTGGAGGCTGAGGTGGTGGAGGGGGTGCACCCCAGGGTCCCCCTTTGCATAGCCTCCCTCCATAACTGAGTGGTCCACAGATTTGCAGTACTGGTTCCCCAGCTCCTTTCCAGGGAGATGGGAGGGGAGGTCCTGAAGGGTCTGCAGATCCTCACTGGGCATCCCCTGCAATCAGGACTGTTCCCTGGGCCAAGCTGCCCTGGGGGCCCCCTGAGCCCAGCCAGCCCGGGCTCTCAGGCCCTGTACCTGCCTCAGGTCTTTATTGCTGCAGCCCCCTTCAGTGTCTGGCTCCCACCTCTGGGACAGGCGGCTCCTCCTGGCTTCTCCTGTAGGGCATCTCCCTATGCCACAACATTCCAGGAAATGGTGCTCTCCTGGACCTGCCTCTGATCTTATGAAAGCTGCTGCCCCATCAGTCATGTGGCACTTCTGGATTCCTGACAGAGGCCAGTGGGAGGTCTCTCTCCCCTTCTCCAGCCCTGGACTATCCTTGGACCCTGCTCCTCAGGCCACTCCCCGATCCCTGGCCCTGTGGAGGAGACTGCCCTGGTCATGGCTGCCTGTGAGTGGTTCCTGAATCATCAGTCCCCAGGTATACCATTCCGGCCCTCTCCTCAGCTACAGTTAAAGGCTTTAACTTTGCACACTTTGGGATCACAGTTGCATTATTGTGTATTAAATAATTGGAATAAATCAAGCAGGTCTCAGTGGAAAAAAAAAGAGAGAGATCTGGGTTGAAGTTCTAATTTCTTAAGTACTAGCCTGGTAGTAATCTAAGGCAAAACACTTTTCCCTGCTGGCTCTTAATAGTCATAAAAGGCATGGGTGCATTTCAGGCCCTTTCCTACTCTAAAAACTCTACAATTATTTAGTACATGAGAAGAAAACCTGAAAACTATTAGAAGATGGCAAAATGAATGAAGTCTGCGGAATTCAGATGCAACTCCTGATCTATGTTAGGTATTCAATCTATCTTGGTTGAATGAGCAAAGTCAGTCTCTAATGGTGATTTCTGGGTCTCTTGCTTATTGGGCCCAGTTCTGTCATGCATTGCAGACTCTTATCCCCTAGTCAGGCCAGTAGGCCCGTAGCCTACCCCACCTCACCCTGGGAGAAATCCACCCATCTCACAAGACCTCCCACATTAGCATATGCCTATCTCCAAGAGCACTCTATAGGAAGAGGGCAGAGGGAGAAGGAGGGAGAGAGGATGGGAGCTGCCTAGAGGAAGGAGACTGCTTAGACAAGCCTTGGAGGACCTTGATTTGAACATCCATGCCTGTACTGATTGAGCTGCTTTACAATATTTTTTCAGAAGGTGCTTTAATCCTGGGAGACACATTATTTTTCCCATTTGAGATGCACCTTCTCTACTGAAAGCATGCATCAACAAGCCCTATGTGTTTCATTAAAAAGCAGAATTAAATTTCCTGACCTGCCCAGGTCCATTTACACTTTGGTCAATGTCATTCAGAAGGCAATGCCTTGGCAGGGCCTGATGCAGCTAAAGTCAAGGGACTTAGCTTCCCCCAGAGAGCAGGACGAATAGACTTTCTCCTTGATCTAGCTGCAGACACAATTGCTGGGAGCTCTGGCCCCAGGAGGGCTATATACATGTGAAAGCTGGGTAGTCTGATATAGTAATAATGTTTACTATTATTAAAGACATGGAGTAAAGCTTCAGGTAGACAGATGTTTTGATTGACTAGACACAGGAGTCTTTGTCACCAGTGCATGAGAGAGGGTGAATCACACTTCAGCCCCCATTCTCAGGGGCTGTCTGCTGCTGCACCTGGGTGTTTTGCATTCCTTTCACAACCCAGGCAATCAGAAAGGACTTAAGACTGCCAAGCAGTCCATGCTAATTGGACTGGTCACTAATTGCAAGTGACCATGCAAGACCTCACCTTTCCCCAAGCTTTATTCCTTCCCTGGGGTATCTGGCTGGAAATGGGGAAAAAAGATATGATCCGTTGTCCCTAAATAAGGCCTGGCTGGGAAGTCTCTGGAGTGCCTCTTGTGCGGAGACCAGAGGTCTGCCCCAGGGCCCAGCCAGTACCTCTGAGCAGAAAGAAGTAGGGAGCTAGATCTCATCACCCCAGGCTGCAAGGCAGAAGCCTCTGAGAAAGACAGTGTCCACATCTGGCGAGGTGATGAGGTGGGCCCTGCTTCCGGTCCTAGGCAGGCTCTGCCTACAGCCTGAAACTCTGCAGTTGATTTTGCCTGTGTTGGCATCTGTTTGTAGCTTTCACCAGCTAATGTCTGTCAATGGACTCATTGTCATCAAGGATAAGAAATTAAGAGATTGTGAATGTGTAGACACTTCTGTTCTCATCTAATAGTTTCTGTATTTAATGGTTTGTTTTATTGATAACAACTGTCCTCGTGTGAACTTTATAAAGTACAAATTGGACTTGCACTTACTCTTATCTGAAGTTTCTTACCTCTACTTTCTTTGATTTTTAACCACCCCTAATGATGGTAACAGTCATTGTTTAGATAGATAGATAGACAGACAGACAGGTGGGTAGATAGATAGATGATAGATAGATAGACAGATAGATAGATAGAAGTAATAAGGTCTCCAGGTTAGCAATGGCTTTGGAAATTACGTCTATTAAAGGAGCTCATGATGTGTAACCTGGAAAAGAGAATTTAAGTGGGACATGATAGCTGTCAAGATTAGAATTACTTTATTTTTTTTCTTCTCTCTTTCATCAAGTCTCTACTGTTTTTTTTACAACTTTTATTTGAGGTTCAGGGATACATGTGCAGTTTTGTTACACAGGTAAACTTGTGTCATGGGAGTTTGTTTTACAGATTATCTTGTCATCCAGGTTCTAAACGTGGTACTCAACAGTTATTTTTTCTGTTCCTCTCCCTCCTTATACCCTCCACCCTCAAGAAGGGCCAGTGTCTGTTGTTCTCACCTTTGTGTCCATGAGTTCTCATTATTTAGTTCCCATTTATAAGTAAAACATGTCATATTTGGTTTTCTGTTCCTGCATTAGTTTGCTAAGGATAATGGCCTTCAGATCCATCCATATCCCTTCAAAAAAGCACGATGTTGTTTTTTTATGGTTGCATAGTATTCCTTGGTGCATTGTCTAATCTGTCATTAATGAGCACTTAACTTGATTCCATGTCTTTGCTACTGTGAATGGTGCTACAATGAATATTTGTGCGCATGTGCCTTTATGGTAGAATGATTTATATTCCTCTGGGTATAACTCAGTAATGGGATTGCTGGGTTGACTGTTAGATCTGTTTCTGTTTTTAGCTCTTTGAGGAATCATCACACTGCTTTCCACAATGGTTGAACTAATTTACATTCCCATCAGCTGTATATAAGTGTTCCCTTTTCTCAGGAACCTATCCAGCAACTGTTATTTTTTTGACTTTTTAATATAGCCATTCTGACTAATGTGAGACAGTATCTCATTGTAGTTTTGATTTACATTTCCCTGATAATCAGTGACATTGAGCTTTTTTCATGTGATTGTTGGTTACAGGTATAACTTCTTTTGGAAAGTGTCTGTTGATGTCCTTTGCCTACTCTTTAATGGAGTTGTTTGGAGTTTTCTTGTAAATTTGTTTAAGATCCTTATAGGTTGTGTGTTTACTCTGTTGATAGTTTCTTTTGCTGTGCAGAGGCTCATAAGTTTAATTTGTCAGTTTTTGTTTTCATTGTGATTGCTTTTGGCCTCTTCATCATGAAATTTTTGCCCGTTCCTATGTTTCAGACTAGTATTGCCTAGGTCATCTTCCAAGGTTTTTAAAATTTTGGTTTTTACATTTAAGTCTTTAATCCATCTTGACTTGATTTTTGTATATGGTTGTAAGGATGGAGTCTAGTTTCAGTCTTCTGCATATGGCTAGCCACTTATCTCAGCACCATTTATTAAGTAGGGAGTCCTTTCCCCATTGCTTCTTTTTTTCAGCTTTGTCAAAGATCAGATGGTTATAGGTGTGCGATCATATTTCTGAGCTCTTTATTTTGTTCCATTGGTCTATGTATCTGCTCTTGTACCAGTACCATGCTGCTTTGGTGACTGTAGCCCTGCAGTATAGTTTGAAGTCAGGTAACATAACGTCTCCAGCTTTGTCCTTTTTGCTTAGGACTGCCTTGGCTATTCAGGCTCCTTTTTGGTTCCATATTAGAATTATATTCTTAAAACTATTTTTGAAATTGTAAAGTATGATACACATGTAGAAAAGTATGGAAAATAAGTATATACCTTAACTTATCATTAAAGAAGAAATTCATGTAACCACCCCACCCCTATGAGAAGATACATAGCATTGCCACCCTTGCCCATGCCTTGCCTTCTCTACTGCATCCTATTTTGGCCCTCAGTGGTAATCACAACCTCACAATTCTGTCTTCTATGGCAATCAGCTTTTTAAAACATTGCTAATAGATTATCATCTAAATGCGCAACCCAAACAATATATTTTTGCCCATTTTTGAATTGTATGTAAATGGAGATGTATCCTATACTAACTTCGTTTGTTCAACATAGTGGGTTTTTAAGATTTATCCATGTTGCGGCTTATAATTATGGTTTGTTCATTTTTGCTAATGTATAATATTTCCCCTGCATTAACATACTATAATTTATTAACCCAACCTAATGTTAGTAAACACTTGGGCTTTTTCCAATGTGAGGATGTTAAATGGACAGTGCTACTGTAAGCAGCCTCACTTGTGTATCCTGGTATGCATGAGCACCCATGGGGTAAATATCCAGGAGGAGCATTTCTGGGTCATAGAGTTTGCACAACTTCAGCTTCATCAGTTGACACAGAACACTATTTTTCAAACTGGTTGCTCCAATTTACTATTCTACTAGCTGCGATAAAACTTAATTTGAATCTCATCTTTCCCCATACTTGCTATTGTCAGACTTTTATGTTTTCTGCCAATTTGATGAGTATGTAGCAATATTCTGATGTGGTTTTAATTTGCATATTCCTAGTTATTAGTGAGGTTGAGCACCTTTTCACTTATTTATTGGCCATTTACAAGTATCATCCAGTCTTTTGTCCATGTTTTCATCAATTTGTCTTTCTTCTCATTGTTTGGAGGAATTACTGGTGTGTTATGGAATTAAAGTTTTTGACAGATGTGCGTACATCAAATGTCTTACCCTAGCAAATAGCTTGCATTCTACATTTTTAACGGGGTCTTTGGATGGACAGATTATAATTTTAATGTTGTCATGTGTATGAATCTTTTCATTTATGAGTCATTAATTTTGTGCTCTAAGAAATTCTTCCTTATTCACTTCAAATTCCAAGTTGAGATATATATATATATATATACACACACACACACATACATATATATATAAAATAGAATCAGGACCAATGTATCTGCTGCTGCAAGGAGCACATTTTCAATACAGAGAAGATTTTCTAACATTTCAGAGCTGTGCAATGAACCATCTTGCTTCTTGTTACCCAGGAGATTTCAGAAGAGAGTGTGTAAGATCCACCAGAGATTCTGTAGGGGAGATCTGCCTTCAGTGAGACTTCTATGGTCTATTCAAACATTAAGATTTTAAGACTCTAATCAGTCATAAAATCTACTTTGATAAATATTGAATTATAATCAGTAGGGGGCTTTAGCCATGACATAAGTCACGATGCATTTGAATGCTTATTAACATAAAGCATTATATGTTTTATATATATATATATATATATATATGTATAACATAAAGCTTATATCCCACACTCTTTGTGTCCCATATTGGATCTTACCTCATGTTGTCTGGCCCCAGAATTTTTCCTTCATTCTCATCCCCGCACCTAGTTCACAGAAGCATACTCAGCCTTCTGCATGGTCTGTTGGTACCATTGGCTAAGGTTACAGGCAGTGGTAGAAAATAGGGTTTATTTTGAACTAACTCAATGGGTGGTAGTTTCCTGGAGAGTAGTACTAGGGATCAGAAATAGCAGAGGTTGCCTGACTACAGCTTCATTAGAAACTTCTCAGTATGGAGCACTGCAGCGAGATCTGCCCAAGGATGTAGTTTGCACTGGAGGCCCAACCCTTAGCTGCCGGGGCTTCAGAGGGCAGAGCCCAGAGGTAGGCAGTGGGCCTCTGCTAATGCTTGGACAGCAGAGGAGATCTAATCCTAATCCCCCAAACACAGACCTTTCCCGGGTCTGTTTGTCTTCCCCTAATCCTCTAATATTTAAAGCAATTTCAATCCTGTTTGAAGAGACTTTCCAGCAGTTTGAGTCTGGGGCCTCTGGAGGTAGGCATGGAAGGAGGGGGAAAGAAGGAATGGAAGGAGGGGGAAAGAAGGAAGCAGGAATGGATGCAGGGAGGAGCAAGAGTGAGAGGAAGCCCTGGAGAGCAGGGGGAGAACTAAAAAGATGACAAGCTGCCAAAAGTGGCTGAATTACATCTTCCTGAAGCAACTTTCCCAAAGATGGTTTCTTCATGATTTCTGAGAGTGAGGATGGGAAGAGAGGAAGAGAAGGTGGACCTTAGACTATGATCTGTCCCTTGAGTAAAATAGGTTCATTCATTCATTCAATCAGCCAGTCGACATAATGCATATTGAGCACTTACTATGAGGTTAAAGCTACACTGACCTTGAACAGATAACTACCAAAATCACAATGATTACCAAAAAAATGGGCAGGGTGCAGTGAGATCCTATGTGGGTTAGTCAAAGTTGAGACCAAGTCAGATGTGTCTTAGAAACAGACCTGACCATTCACTTGTATGCTATTTTTATCATCCTACCACTTGTGCTTTCTGCTCTTTGTTAAAAAATTGATTACTGCTTCTTCTGGTCTGGT
Organism: Alouatta palliata; assembly: GCA_004027835.1. Taxonomy (NCBI): domain Eukaryota; kingdom Metazoa; phylum Chordata; class Mammalia; order Primates; family Atelidae; genus Alouatta; species Alouatta palliata. Next base: position 10,327 of record PVKV010023383.1, on the reverse strand, counting down.
GTCCTTCAGTTCTAGAGTCCTTGGCTTCTGCTCCATCAACTTGGACTAGCCAAAATTAGAAAACAATGTATTGGTCTCTGCTGGATTATGGTTAGCTCATGACAAAGACCTGGGAGAAATGAGTTTCCCAGAGAGACAAAGAGAGTGGCTCGTCTAGCAAGATATGTGGTGGTTTAAGAATGGTCTCATTCCTTATACTTTCTCTTGTTTCAACAGACCAAGAACAGGACACACGTCTGAGCAGGGCATCCTCATTCAAAAACATCTGCCTGTTCCAGGTCATTGAAGGGCCCACCCTTTAAGCAAAACCTCTTCCTTTATAAACATTTAACTGATATGATAGATAGATGAATGGATGGATGAGAAGGTGGATGACAGACAAATGGACAAATAGATCTGTCTTAGATAGATGAATGATACATTAATTTCTCCTAGGATTTTAAAAGAGAAAGCAGAAGATAGTATAAAAGATTTTATAACTTCATAGCATGCGAAGAACCAAAAAATTATTTTAAGCAAAACAAAAATCATCTCAAGCAGTTTTTATAAGAGGAGTGCAAGCAACAGATGCACAGCAAATGTACAATTTATTTAGAAGATTCCCTGAGGGCATTGATAGAAAAATGGGAAGGAAAGCCAGTACCCATCAGTGTGAAGTCTGGCTAAGCATTTCTTTATGTTCCTCTTTGACGCTGGGGCAAGAATGCAGAGCAGGATTTTACTGAGCAATTACTTATATTCTAATAATACATAAAATGTAAGGGGATCTACCAATAAATTTGCTTAAGATCTACAATATTAACCTTAAACCATGGTGTTCTAGTCCCTACGTGCCAATAACTGCCTGAGTAACCTTGGGCTGCCCTTTTAAATTATGGGTCTCAATTTTCTCATCTGTGAAATGGAGATGAGACCAGGATGTCCCAATGTTCCTACCTACCTCTGATAGTCTCTGATGCTAATAAAAGGAAAACCTTAGTAATACAGTAACAAGCAAGATTAATATCTTGCTGGGTTCCCACAGTTTCTTCCAAAAAGTTTCCCTGCTTGAATCTTTCATGCTCAATAAGCACCCAAGCCAGAATCAGAAACAAGAACTTCACTTTCAACAACTGCATTCTGAGCCTATCTCAGCATTTTCATAAGCACCTCTTCTTTGCAAAGGCTTTTATAGCATCTAGCAATATGTTCACATGGATTTTTTTTTTTTTTTCAAAATTAAGATGTTTTGTATTTCTTTATCTTAAAGGAGACAATTGGATCAGGTGCATCTGTGGCCTGACTCCAGCCCTCTCACTTCACATCTGATTTCAGCCCTGGCTGCAGTGACAGTTCTGTGCAGCCTTTGCCCCACCCCACGCTGACATCATCTCTCTGTACATCTTCTGCCTGCTGTCCTGGGGCTTATCCAGTGCCTTGGTGACAGGCTTGGGATGGGCCCACTGCATGGACTCCCTCTCACCAAGGCTGATCTAGCTGTGGTTACCGCTGAATGTCAGGAGCAGAAACCAATGCTGAGATCCCAGTGTGGCATCCTACACTGATGGAGACACATCAGCCACTTGTGGAAAGTACATTACATTGAACCCCTCTACCCTAAGACGGGAAGTGATTTCCCCATCTATAACTGACACCTGTTGATGTGGGTTTGTTTTTATTACCTGAAGTACTTCTATCTGAAGACTGAAGAAATACAGATTTGCTGGCATAGGATTCGGAATGGTTTGGATATGTGTCCACACCCAAATTTCATGTTGAATTGCAACTCCCAACATTGGAAGTGGAGTGTGGTGGGAGCAATTGGATCATAGGGGCAGTTGCTCTTGAGTGGTTTTGCACCATCTCGTTGGTGCTATTTTTGTGATAGTGAGTTCTCATAAGATCTGGTTTTTTTAAAGTTTATGCCACCTCCCCTGAACTCTCTCTCCTTTTCCTGCTCCACCATGTGAGAAGCCTCACTCCTCCTTTGACTTCCATCATGATTATAAGTTTCCTGAGGCTTCCCCAGAAGCCAAATAGATGCCAGCTTCAAGCTTCCTATGCAGTTTGTGAAACCATGAGCCAAAGAAATCTTTTTAAAAAACAAATTATCCAGTCTCAGATATTGCTTTATAGCAATGAGTGAATGGACTAATACAGAAAATTGGTACCAGGAAATAAGGAACTGCTATAAAGATACCTGAAAATGTGGGAGCAACTTTGAACCTGGGCAACACATAGAGGTTGGAAGAGTTTGAAGGGCTCAGAAGAAGACAGGAAGATGAGGGAAAGTTTGGAACATCTTAGAGACTGGTTAAATGGTTGTGATCAAAATGCTAATAGTGATGTGACAGTGAAGGCCAGGCTGGAGGCCTCAGATGAAAATGAGGAACTTATTGGGAACTGGAGCAAAGGGCCCTTTTGCTATACCTTGGCAAAGAACTTGGTTGGATTGTGCCCCTTCTCTAGAGATCTGTAGAACTTTGAACTTGAGGGTGGTGATTTATTTAGGGTATCTGACAGAAGAAATTTCTAAGCAGCAAAGTGTTTGAGATGTGGCTTGGCTGCTTCTAACCACGTATGCTTGTATGTTTGAGCAAAGAAATGACCTAAAACTGAAACTTATGTTTAAAAGGGAAGAAGAGCATCAAAGTTTAGAAACCACAGCCTGGCCATGTGGTAGAGAAGACAAGCCCATTTTCAGAAGAAGAATTCAAGTGGGCTGCTGAGCAACCACATGCTAGAGAAAATTTGTATAACTATAAAGAAGGCAAGTGCTAACAGCCAAGACACTGGGGAAAACACCTTGAAGGCATTTCAGAGACCTCCACAGCAGCCCTTTCCATCACAGACCTGAAGGCCTAGGATGACTAAAGGGTTTTGTCATCCAGGGTCCCACTCAGCCTCAGGACACTGCTTCCTGCATCTCAGCTGCTCCAACTCCAGTCATGGCTCAAAGGGGCCAAGGTACAACTCAGGCCACTACTTTAGAGGATGCAACCTATAAACCTTGGTGGCTTCTATGTGGCGTTGAGCCTGTGGGTGCACAGAGTGTAACAGTTGAGGCTTGGGAGTCTCCACCTACATTACAAAGGATGTATGGAAAAGCCTGAATGTCCAGGCAAAAGCCTGATGCTGGGGTAAGGTTCTCATGGAGAACCCCTACTAGGGCAGCACAGAGAAGAATGTGAGGTTGGAGTCCCCACACAGAGGGTACTGCCTAGTGGAGCTACAAGAAAATGTTCACCATCCTTGAGGATAATTATAAAGACTTATTGAACAGTACCATATGCAAATATTTTTAAATGTTTGTTGAATTAATGAAGAAATACCTCACAAGGTTGCTTTGAGAACTGAGTAGGAAAACTTAAGCACTGCAGATGACAGCTAAGGGCATTCTAGCCTCTGACTTTAAAGAAAATTGACTCAATTCATCTATCTCACATTCCACTGGAAAGTTAAGGTCTTCCTGAGATTCCCATGAATATCAGAGAGCTCTGATCTTCATGATCGCTTCAGTCATTGACTTCTTGCTTCTATGTGATCTCATCCTCATTTTGCCATCATTCCTTCTACTTATCAGTGCCCTCTACTTGGGACTCAGTCCTTGTCTCTAGTGTTCTTCCTAAGGAAACATGTAAGCCGGTTGTGTGTGTATAGCATACAGCTAACAAGGTCTGGGATAACGGCAAGGGCTTACAGTCCAAAAATAGAAACAACACAAAATTAAATATTAGGACTTACATTCTTAAAAGATCTTAGCCCACTCAGTAAAGACCATCTCAACTTTTTCATTTCTCCATGGACTCCAGGGTCCCCACCCTGTACTTTTCTCCCCTCCTCCTCTTCTCTCAAGTCATATCTGCTCCCCTATAACTGAATCTCTGTTCATCTCTCTTTTAAAAGAATTTTAAAATATTTTCATTAGAGCAATGCATGAATATTATTTAGACCAAATAGTACAGACATTCTTATAATTAAATCAACAGTCTCCTCTGTCTATTCCTCTTCTTCTCTAATTCCACCCCCCAGAGGAAACCGCTTAAAACCATTTTTGTTTTGAGGGCTTCTGCTGGTTTCCTCCTTACTCTAAATGGTATATCTATACTTCTGTTTCTTGATTTATTGGCCATAGATATTATCTATTGATTATCTACCATAAAATATAAAGATTTATATTCAGACCACATACAATGTCATTTTTTCTCTCAACTTTTATACTCATTACTTTTTAGTTCTATTAATTACATCCATCACTTTAAGTGATACCTGAAGATAGAGATGTTTGTTTCATCTACATCAAGTAGCAAATACAAAATGAAGATATGAGCACACCTATTTCCTTCCTATTTCTTCATGTACTTTTCTACACTCCAGTCAGCTAGCTATATCTTTACTTTTCATCATACAGAGGAACATCACATTGCACTGTATATTTCTAGGTCTTCCCTGTTTTATTTTGCAGGGGTCATGAGTGCCTTCCGGGACCAGACTGGCAGTATATATGAGTCATGGCAGGGAGAGTATTGAGGACTGTAATAAACTAGAAATGAGGTGTCCTATTTAAAGACATTCAAGTTTTTAAAGTTGTATACTCCAGGCAGGTTCATCTGCGGTCTATATTTGCTCCAGGTAACCAGTATGTGGCCTCTCATGTAAGTTCTTCTTGAAGTTGAATGCCAACAAACTGGTGGCCATTGATATTCACCACATACTTCATTTGCTCTCCTGCATTCTCCATCTTCCTTACTGTTGGACAGGCAGAGAACTATGATTGACCACAGACAGTGAACTATGACAAACCTTATGAGTCATTTTCAGGTTGAGACAGTTAGAGTCCAGTGAGATTTACGGAAGTTTCTCCTCCTTCTGCTGTAGCTTAGGAAGCCAAACGTGCTAGATGGTGCAGGTCCACAGTGGTACAGTCTCATCACCTAAGTGATGGGTTTCTAAGTGACCAGGAGTGGGAGGGACAAAGTCTCATGCTGACCTGCCTGGGCCACATGCGGTGACTGAGAAATAAGCTTTCATGTGCTCAGTCAATTAAGAGAGCTGGGTCTGTTAGTTCTGCAAAACCTAGGCCATTGTTACTAATACAGTATTTAAATTAATATTTTTATAGAAATAGTTTTTACTACATAGCCAAGAAATGAGTTAGAATTATGTTTCTTTCTCAATGAAGCCAACATTATGATTCTTTTACCACTTGATAGACAATGTTCCTATGATCTAGGTCAGATGTATCCTTTTTTTCACACTTGAGAACTATACTTAAAACATGACAAACTTTATTTGGCGTCAACTGTGAACAATTCATTTCTCATGTGAATTTTTATATTTTCTAAAATGTTCTTTCTTTCACTTTTGGGAAAATAAGAATGTACCTTTAGCATATCCTTAAAGCATTAGGCCTACAGTTATTTATTACACGGAACCCATTTTCTTCATGGAACTATAATTCCAGAAGTTTTAAACTATCTGCTCTAGCTTATACCAGTTTCCCTTCAGGCCTACCACACAACTATTATCATTGATATGCGCTTCTTTCCTAGGTTAGTTCTATAATTTCCGGAACCCCATATATACCTCTTTTTTATTTTATCTTCTTTCTTTAGCTAGAATACATCTTCAAATAAATTTTTTTTAGGAAGGATGCCTAGAAGGCAAATATTCTAAGTCTTTGGATTTCTAAAAATAACCTTATTTATCCCTTTCACTTAATTAATAATGGCTCTATGTGCAAATGTATTTTTTCCTTCAAATTTTGAAAGAAAGTTTTGTATCTGGGTTGACAGAGTCAGTACACATTGTCCCATCTCTCACACTTAATGCAGCTATGAAACCCATAGACAATGAGTGGAGAAGCACTTTCAGGATGCTGAAAAGTAAATGATAACAGCAGATTGGGAAAGAAGAACAGAATTAGAAATATCACAAAATCAGCAGCGGGCTTCCCACTTTTCCTCCACTATCCCCAGGTCTGGGTAGAGGGAACTCCAGGAGAAGCCATCTAGCTGTGGGTCAAAATGGGAAAAAGGAGTCCTAACACTCAGAGAGAGAGGAGAAATTTCCCTTTTTTTCTTTTTGCTTTTCTCTGTACTGGTGACTCAGGTTCCCAGCAATCCTGTGATATCAGCAATGACAGCAACAACCGTGGTGGCAGTGAGGGTCCAAAGTGGTTAAAACTCTGAGGAACCAGAACCTTCCTCTCCAATTAGAGAAGCTGTGGTACCAAGAGGTTAGGACAAACTCCCACTGATATTTTTTCTCTCTGTCCTCCCACAGCTTGACTCCAGAAATGAGTACAGTTGCAAACTGCAGACAGCAGAAGACAAAGTGTAGAACTAAAGCCCAGCTTTCTGGACAGAGGAGCAAAAAAAGGAAAGGAAAGACAGAGAGAACTGGAAAGTATCAGGAAGATGATACAAAAGGAAAGGCTTGAGAAAACAATATAACAAAACAATACCATAACATTGTACATCAGTTCCAGGGATCATCTTAAGCTGTGTAGGTATGGATCTACTCTTACACAGAATACCAAAAAATTTCAGAACTGCATTACAGAAGCATTTCACCAGCACCTGGGTCCCCACTGTGGCCACTGGGTGGTGCACATAGGAGCAGATCCAAATGGCACTGCAAAGACTCACAACTGAACTGGCATGGAAATCACAACCCAGTGAAGGTCAGTTGTGATTTGCAGCCTGAATCCAACTGGGTTAGCTGCCTGATAAGACAAAAATATCAACATTTTCCATAGGATAGAAACAAGACCCAGAAGATCAAAACATAATTTTCAAAATGTTTAGGACACAATCCAAAGCACTCAGCATATGAAGGATTAAGGAAATCTCAACCCACATGGGAAAGACAATTAACAGGTGCCAATGCCAAGAAAACACAGATGTTAGAATTACCTGGCAAAGACTTTAAAGTAGCTATTATTAAAAAAAAAAAAAAAAAAAAAAAAAAAAAAAAAAAAAAAAAAAAAAAAAAAAAAAAAAAAAAAAAAAAAAAAAAAAAAAAAAAAAAAAAAAAAAAAAAAAAAAAAAAAAAAAAAAAAAAAAACTACAGGAAGTAAAGAAAAACACTCTTGAAGGAGAGAACATATCAGCAAAGAAATACGATACAAAGAATCAAGTGGAAATTTTAGAACTGAAGAGGCCAGGTGCGGTGGCTCACACCTGTAATCCAAGCACTTTGGGAGGCAGATCACGAGGTAAAGAGATCGAGACCATCCCGGCCAACATGGTGAAACCCCATCTCTACTAAAAATATAAAAATTAGCTGGGCATGGTGGCATACACCTGTAGTCCCAGCTACTCAGGAGGCTGAGGCAGGAGAATTGCTTGAACCTGGGAGGCAGAGGTTGCAGTGAGCCGAGATCGCGCCACTGCACTTCAGCCTGGCACCTGGCAACAGAACGAGACTCTGTCTCAAAAAAAAAAAAAAAAAAAAGAACTGAAGAACAAATAAAGAAAAATTTTAAACCACTGGGTGAAATCCATAGTGGAATCAGGAAGAGAAAGGGAAGGGTCTGTGAACTTTATAACTGATCATTAGAAATTATCCAAAACAAATAACAGAAAGAAAAAAGTTGAAGAAACAATTAACAGAGGCTGAGTTACCTGTGGAACAATAACAAAAGTTCTAACATTCATGCCATCAATGTCCCAGGAGAAAAAGAAAAAAGTCTGCAGTTTCAATAAATTATTTGAAGAAGTAATTGCTCAAAAATTCCTAAATGGGTAAATGACATAAATCTATAGCCTTAGGAAGGTCAGAAAACCCCAAACAGAATAGGCCCAAGAATATCCACTTTCATAGACATCATAATCAAACTGCTGAAAACTAAAGCCAGAAGCAATCAAACAAAAACATAAGAGAATCAGGAACAAAGATGCACTATTTACAGAAGAATAATGATTCAAATGACCGCAGATTTTTAACATGGAAGTTTGAAGAAAGAGGAACAATATTTTAAAGTGCTGAAGAAAAAACCGTCAATCTAGAATTCCATTTCCAGTAAAAATATCCTTTAGAAATGAAAGTGAAATAGTTTTACAGTCAAAAGAAAACTAAGAGAATTCATTGCCAACAAATAGGTTCTAAAAAAATTGCTAAAGGAAGACTTCAGACCGTGGGGAAGTAATTCCAGAAGAAAACCTAGACATCAGAAATAAGGGAAGAGCGGCCAGGCATGGTGGCTTATGCCTGTAATTGCAGCACTTTGGGAGGCTGAGGTGGGTGGATCACTTGAGGTCAGGGGTTTGAGACCAGCCTGACCAACATGGTGAAACCCTGTCTCTATAAAAAATACAAAAATTAGCCAGGTGTGGTGGTGAGCATGTGTAATCCCAGCTACTCAGGAGGCTGAGGCAGGAGGATCACTTGAACCTGGGAAGCGAAGGTTGCAGTGAACCAAGATTGTGCCACTGCACTAGAGCCTGGGCAACAGAGTAAGACTCCATCTCACAAGAAGGAAGGAAGGAAGGCAGGAAGGAAGGAAGGAAGGAGGGAAGGAAGGAAGGAAGGAAGGAAGGGCAGCAGAAATGGTAATAATCTGGGTAAATACAATTGGCTTTTCTTCCCCTGTCCAGTATTTAAAAATATATTTGATAGCTGAAAACCAAAATTATAACATTGTCACTGATAGGGTTATATTTGATATAATTATGTGATGGAAAGCAGAGTGTTTGGGCACAGACTCATAGATGAGCAGATGCACTGGTGGGTGCATGAGGACATTGTCCTTTATTGCTTCTGATCAGCTAAGAGGGAGTGTGGGAGGAGTTTGCGAAGGACTGAAGAAGGAGAATGAGTGACAGAGTGAAAAGGTAGTGGAGCTGCAGGGTGACCTCACGGGTCTGCGTGAGTCTGGTGATCACCGTAAAGGGAGGCCACTCTGTATGGTGGCTGCTTTTTCTACCTGTATCGTTGTTGTTCTTGAAAGTCATCAGTTAGTGTCTGGGTGTGGATCATTGTCATTTTTTGTGTTAGACACTTAGTAGACTCTTCCAGCCTAAGAACTTGTGCTTTCTTTGGCTCTGGGGAATACCTTTGGATAATTTCATTGATAATATCCTTTCCTCCATTCCCCACCCCCTCAGTCTCTCTCTTCTATACTCTGTGAGGTATCTTTGACCTTATCTTCCAGCTATTCTACTAAATTTTTTATTTCAGCAATCATATATTTTTAATCTTCACAAGAACTTCCTTGTTCCGTGGTTATTTCTATTTTATAGACTTTTTAATCTTTTTAATTTTTAAATTTTTTATTATTTTATTTTATTTTTAATGAGAAAAAGTTTAAAGTAGTGTTTAAAAGCACAGACTTGAAATCAAACTGGCTGCATTCAAATCACAACTCTGCCACTTACTGGTTGTGTGAACTTGGGTGAGTTCCTTAACCTCTCTATGCCAGTTTCCTCACTGGTAACATGGGGATGATTATGAGACGTACCTCCTGTGGTATTATGAGGGTTAAATGAGTTAATATATGAAAAGTGCCTAGAACAGTTCCTGTCCCAGAAAAGCACTAAGCCAGTATCAGTGACGGTGATGATGATGAGGATGATGACAAGGATGACAATGGAGACAATATTATCTCAAAGTTCTCTGGGGTTGTTAGAGTTCACAAAGTTTTCTCCTGCTCTGTGAGTTAACTGTGTTTCCTCCCAGTCAGTTGTTCTGTTTGTTTTCCTTGTTTATATTTCACTCTGTTGATTTTCCTAGTATATTCGGCAATCTGTGTTTGTACATAAGGATTTAAAAATAAGAATTCAGCTGACTACCCAAAGTAGCTATTTTGTATGTGAGTCTCTTCATAATGGGCTTCTCTGAGTAAGAAGGATGTCACAGGACACAGCTTTACAATGTCAGGCTTGCTTTAAGATGCAGGTTGCAAAGTCGTCTGTAAGGTTGGAACCAGAATGAGGAAGCCTGCGTCCACACCAGGAATCTTATTAGATTGTCTAGCATTTGTAAGGCAGCAGCGCTGTACTGAAAAGAGAGCATGGTGAAAAGAGTTCTTCTGTGTCCACCTTACTCCTCCTCCTCCCTTTCCGCCCCTGTTGACTCTGAACCCAGAGCCTCTTTGAGTTTTGCAGGAAGGTTGGCTTCTTTTTTTTTTTTTTTTTATTATTATTTTTTTTTATATATACTTTTTATTGCATTTTAGGTTTGGGGGTACATGTGAAGAACATGCAAGATTGTTACATAGGAACACACATGGCAATGTGATTTGCTGCCTTCCTCCCCATCACCTATATCTGGTATTTCTCCCCATGCTATCCCTCCCCAACTCCCCACCCCCTGCTGTCCCTCCCCTTTTTCCCCCCAACAGACC
>PVKV010023382.1:0-33472 GCA_004027835.1 Alouatta palliata | reverse complement strand
AGGAGGAGGAAAGAAGAAGAAGAAGAAGAAGAAGAAGAAGAAGAAGAAGAAGAAGAAGAAGACAGTCATGTCCTGAGCAACACGAAAGGTCCGGGATCCCTATCGTATCATTTCTTACTCACTTTACTTCCTTGTATTAAACAACCACTCACGTTCAGCATGACACAGAAGGAAAGGAAAGATAAGGCCAGCTCTTTACTCATCAGTCAAGCAAAGGCGGAGGGCGTTGGTAGAGTGTATTTGTATCCACAAGTGAAATGGAAACATTTCGTGTTGTACAGTATTTTCCTGTTCTGCTCAGCTACACACTGAGACCTGGTAATTTTAGCCACTACACATATGAGTTAAATGCTCTTAATTTTGCTTCTAAAGCTGGCATTGCACAACGTAAAGATACATGATACAATTTCATGCAAATAGTTAAAATTTTTAATTCTTCTTTTCTTAGAAAATTAATTTGTAGGCTGGCCGAGATGGACCATGCCTGTAATCCCAGCACTTTGAGAGGCTGAGGCAGACGGATCGTTTGAGGTCAGAAGTTTGAGACCAGCCTGGCCAATATGGTGAAACCCTGTCTCTACCAAACATATAAAAAATTAGCCTGGTATGGTGGCAGTCACCTGTAATCCCAGCTACTCAGGAGGCTGAGGCAGGAGAATCACTTGAACCCGGGAGGTGGAGGTTGCAGTGAGCCGAGGTCATGCCATTGCACTCCAGCCTGGGCAAGAGTGAAAGTCCGTCTCAAAGAAAAAAAAAAAAAAGAAAATTAAATTGTAAATTTTTCCAGAGCACCATGACACATTGAGAGACACTGCAGAAGAAAGGAACAGTTTTATATTTGAGTACCTTTAATGACACGTTTCTCCCCGTTTTTAATTTTATTTTAAACATTTTTTTGAGATGGGGTCTCACTCAGTTGCCCAGCAGGAATGCAGTGGTGCGGTCGTGGTCCACTGCAGCCTCGAACCGCTGAGCTCACGCCAGCCTCTCGCTTCAGCCTCCAGTAGCTCGGTCTGCAGGTGCGCACCACTGGCTAATTATTTAAAAAATTAGTTTGTCGAGGCGGGTCTCACTTTGTTGCCCAGGCTGGTCTCCAACTCCTGGGCTCCCAGGATCCTCCGACTTCAGCCTCTCAAAGTGCTGGGATTGCAGACGTGAGCCATCACATCCGGCCTCTCTGTTTTTTAAACGAAGAGTCCCCATTTTCATTTTGCACTGGGCTCCACAAATTATGTAGCCAGTCTTCTTCCCATTTAACAGATAAGAGCCTGAAAGGCTCTGAGAGTGCTTAGCTGGGATTCAAACCTGATCTGACCCCAGAGCACAGGCTCCTAAGCAACCCCCCACCTTCCTGTTGGGGTCCGTCCCAAAGCCCAAGGTCCGTGCAGCTTTCACTGGGAGAGAAGCATGTCCCAAGGTCCATGCAGCTTTCACTGGGAGAGAAGCATGTCCCGTACGCTCCCTCCCCTTGCTCCTGCCTCTCTATCATGGCCAGAACTCAGGCCCATCTTCTCTCTCAAGCTGCACCTGTCCAACAGCCCGCTTCCTGGCTGCTCAGCTCACTGCAACCTCTGCCTCCCAGGTTCAAGCGATTCTCCTGCCTCAGCCTCCTGAGTCGCTGGGATTACAGGTGACTGCCACCACACCCGGCTAATTTTTGTATTTTTAGCAGAAAGGGGGTTTCACCATGTTGGTCAGGCTAGTCTCGAACTCCTGACCTCATAATCCACCTGCCCCCGCCTCCCAAAGTGCTGGGATTACAGGCATGAGCCACTGCGCCTGGCCAGGGTCTGTTGTTTTAAGACCTGCCAGCAACACTCCTGTCTCCAGACTTTCTTCTGGTATAGCAAGATTGCTTCCCCGAGATGGTGTTTTCATTATCATTCCTCTCCTCAAGAACCTTCCTTAGCTCCCTAGTACAGGAGGACAAATTCCAGATTGTTCCACCCAGCAATCCAAGCCCTTTAGCAACAGGCCCCTATTCATATCCAAGGCAAGCCTGTCTCTTCCAAATTCACTGGCCTTGCGCATTCTAGCTTCACCCCTTTGTTCATGCTGTTACCCTGGCCTAGATTTCCCTTCCAGCTCCTTTCCCTAAAATCTGGAAACCCGTCAGGTGCAGTAGCTCACGCCTGTAATCCCAGCACTTTGGGAGGCTGAGATGGGCAGATCACAAGGTCAGGAGTTTGAGACCAGCCTGACCAGCATGGTGAAACTCCATCTCTACTAAAAATGTAAAAAAAATTAGAAAGGCATGGTGGTGCGTGCCTGTAATCCTAGCTACTTGGGAGGCTGAGGAAGGAGAATTGTTTGAACCTGGGAGGTGGAGGTTGCAGTGAGCCAAGATGGTGCCACTGCACTCCAGCCTGGGTGACAGAGCAAGACTCTGTCTCAAAAAAAAGAAAAAGAAAAAGAAAAAAAATCTGGAAACTCATTTCATATTCTGTGCCAACCCTGTGTATTCACTCTCTTCCCTGCAGGCTTGGTTAACTCTGAATGAGACCCCTGCGGAGGTCCCCAGAGATGAAGGCCTCCCTCCTCATTGTACACAAGGGGAAACCGAGGCCCAGGGAAAGGAAAGGACTCAAGCAGGGACGTGGAACCAGGGAGGCTGAGGCAGAGCTTCGGCGGGAGCCCCCGGCCCAGGCGTCCTGGTCTTTGTGTGTCGATGGCTTGCCTCGGTTTGGCTGCTGGGTTAGGACTGGGACGGTCTCCTCAAAAGCCAGGGACTGACCTTAGGGCACCCCGCCTCAAGGGGCTCTACCCCTGCCCTGAGAAAGGGTCTTGCTCCAGAAAAGTGAAGTAGGAGTTTGAGCCACTGTTGAGGAGATGAGTTCTGGCCTGGTTTGGGAGAACTGGGGAAAGGGAGGAGGGCAGGAGTCCTGGGCTCTGCCCCCGTTATCCTAGCTTTATTCATTCAAAAATATTTCTCAGTTGGGCACAGGGGCTCACACCTGTAATCCCAGCACTCTGGGAGGCCGAGGCAGGCGGATCACCTGAGGTCAGGAGTTGGGAGACCATCCTGGCCAACATGGTGAAACCCTATCTCTACTAAAAGCACAAAACTCAGCTGGGCGTGGCGGTGGGCGCCTGTAATTTCACTGTGGAAGCGCGTTGTTAGGGCGTAAGACACGAAACCCCTATTTGCCTTGTAAATGGTTACACCCCACCCAGCTTGTAAGCCTTAAGGCACAACTGGAAAAGGCATTTTGAGAGCTGGGACTTACTCCCTGGTATGGGGAAGAGGCTGTTGGCTTGGGGGCAGCTGAGGGCAAGTGGTCAGGCCCTGAACCTGGAGGGCCAGCCCTGCCTCCTGTGTGCAGGTGTGGGGACGGGCCTGCTGGTTCACCCCAGAGGGTGCCTCCAGGCCTGGGGCTGGGTGAGGGTGGCTGGGCAGTCCTAAAGCCGGGCACCACCCTGCCTGTGGGAGTCTGGGAACAGCCTTCCCCTCTGAACACAGGGTCGCTGTGAAGTCGGGGTGGGACAGACTGCGTCTGGAGGTTGCAGGGTCCCTGGCCACAGTCCTTGGCGGGAGACCGGCACCTGGCCTTGGCTCTCAGGCTCTGTTTGTGGGTGCTCGGTGCTCCATGCACCCTCTGCCTGTGGTCCTGGTTTCCGTAACAACCCTGGACTGTTGTTGACCCCTGTGGCCCAGCCGTCTGACTTCCCCTCCTCTGTGCCCTTGTGGGTCTTCTGGTCGGGCAGTGCCAGGCCTCCGCCCCGGTGTTCCCTGCATGGGCAGCCCGCCCAGCTCCCTGGGGATATCCTGTCATTGTAGCCCAGAGCCTCGGCCCGGCGTCTGCCAGGTCAGCCACAAGTGCTCTGGGTTCTTTCCAGGTCCCCAGGTGGGGCCCGGGAGCCCAGAGAGGTGGGGGAAGTTGGCAGAGGCACCCAGATCCCCAGCATGACAGGGCTGGGCACTGTGTCCCAGCCACCCGATGCCTGGGCTGCAGCCAACCTCTGTGGCAGACACACAGGTGGGGCTCTCAGATCCATAGCTGGCCCTGCGGGTGACCTTGGCATGTCCTCTGTCTCTTCTCGCTGCCTGCCTGAAGCCATAACTTACGGCACACCCATTCCGGGCCCTGCGGACCCATCTGTAGGACAGGTGTGAGGGGTCACTGCTGGAGTGGCTGGCTGCTCGGAGTCGCTGAGCCTCAGGCTGCCCTCTGGACATGGTGGGGGTGCGAGGTGGGAGGGAGCTTCAGCTGGGCTCTGTGCCCTGGCTTCCAATAACCAGACTCCATGAAAATGTTCACATTTGCAAGTTGGCTTCCATTTGTCTTGAATTCCCTGGACTCACACCCCCTCATTTGCATACCCAAATCAGCCCCGGCCCTCCTGGGTCAGCCCACCCCAAAAGCAGCACTTTCAAAGGCAGCTGCCGGGGTGGAGGGAAGGAGGGGCGCCGGAGGGGGTCTGCCCTGGGCCCCCGCAGCCCTCTCCGCTGTGAGGGTGTAAAACAGCCGTAGTCAACACGGACAGCATCCTGGCTGTTGCAGGCACGGGGCTAGCGCACTGCTCCATCCTCAGAAGCCTTTAGAGCAGATGTCACACCCAGTGAAACAGGGCCACATGACCTGTGCGTGGGAGAGCAGAGGTTTCAGTGCAGGCCACTGAAAGAGGCTGGAGTGTCTGTCCCTGGTCCCCAGACAGGGCAAGTTCTGACTCAAAGCACCCGCTTCTGAGCACGGAGTTACTCATACAGCCCTGAGGATGGGCCTGGGGACTCTTTGGCACCCAACATGCCCTCAGCACCCTCTTCAAGGACCCTGAGGTACCTACCAGTCACTCTTGGCTAGGTTACCCACCTCACCTGAGAGGTCTGTCGGCTTTGGTCTCAGCTCTACTGTGTGACCTTAGGGGAATGACTCCACCTCTCTGAACCTCAGTTTTCTCACTGTGAAATGGACAGCACAGTCGTCCCAGTTCCACAGCGTCATATTGTCAGTGCTACCTAAGATGGTAGACACAGGGGCTGGATACCTCGGCTCACACCTGTAATCCCTCTGGGAGGCCGAGGCAGGTCAGGAGTTCAAGACCAGCCTGGCCAACATGGTGAAATCCCATCTCTATGACAAATAAAAAAGTGTTAGCTGGCTATAGTCCTGGGCGCCTGTAATCCCAGCTACTCAGGAGGTTGAGGCAGGAGAATCGCTTGACCTGGGAGGTGGAGGTTACTGTCAGCCGAAATCACACCACTGCACTCCAGCCTGGGTGACAGAGCGAGATTCCGACTCCAAAAAAAGAAAATGGACACAGAGTGGCCACCTGGGCGCGCTGGGCTGCTGGTTCTCTGTGCCCGTCTAGGGATGCAGCTGGGGTCAGGCCTCTGTTCCCCAGGACACTCCCACTCTGATCAGACTGTCTGTGACCTGAGCAGGAAGCCAGCCAGAGGCAATACCCACCCAGATCCTGGAGGCAAGAAGCCAACAGGCGGGAACAAAGAATTTTCCGTGGCCCCACTGTTAACGAGGAACTGCCGCTCTTCAGGGCCTCAATTGCTCTTTCTCCCTCCTCTCCTTCCCCAAATTTCCATCACTGGTGATATTTACATTGGAATTATGCCCAGGACTTCAGGAACCCAGCATGGGTAAGTGGAAAACAATACAAAAGAAAAGAGGCGTATTTTTAAAGGCAGTGTTGGCAAGTTTAAACTCTTGGTTTTAAAGCATATTACAAAACAGTGAGCATCAAAACTAAACAGTTTTGTGTTTAAATCAATTCAGCAGGGCTCTGTCAATTGCAAGTCCCTGCTGAAAAGCAAAGATGAAGAGAGGGAAGGCCTCTCTTCCCTCAAGAGGCTCAGAGTCTGGGGTGGTGGGTGAGCAGCAGGCAGCTAGACATATGTGCTAGCTGAGAGCCCGCTCTACAGGGACAGATGGGGGATGAGGTCCTTGCCAGTTGCCAGCTGTGTGATCTCAGGCAAGCTACAAAATATCTGTGAGTGTTGGTTTCGTCGTCTGTAAAATGGAAATAATAATAGGTCCCACCTCAGTGGGGTTTGTGAGTTTGAGAAGATACCTGACAGTGGCAGCTGGCTGTGCCACAGAGATGACAGCCCTTTTGCTAATGGAAGCCTGAAGTTGCTCCAGGTGGCAAAAGCGCCAGGCCCCGTGCACGAATCATGAGTGGGCTAAGCTGTCGACTTAGAAGAAGCGATGCCCTTCTCTCTGCTGGATACTGGCTTTCCCAGCTTCCCTGGCAGCTAAGGGTGGCCACGTGACCCACCTCTGGCCATCAACTTATAAGAGGAAGACTGCTGGGCTTCCTGAATAAAATACAGAGGAGGAAGCCTTTGCTTCCCCTACTTCCTGCCTGTGATGAGCTTATGATGGTGGAAGTCCAGCAGCTGTTTTGTGCCCATGAGGCCTCCAGCTTGAGGATGTAGAACCCTCACACGGAGGATGGCCGAGCAGGGGGATGGAGGCATTGCTGAGCTGCAGAATAGCCTGAGATTACTGACTTTCAGACTTCTTGTTCTGAGAGATTATCTTTTTATTATTATTATTATTTTGAGATAAGGTCTCACTCTGTCTCCCAGGCTGCAGTACAGCGGCACAATCTCAGCTCACTGCAACCTAAACCTGCCGGATGCTGGCAGTCCTCCTGTCTTGGCCTCCCAACGTGCTGTGATTACAGGCCTGAGCTTCTGAGCCTGGCAGAGAGATGATCTTAGAAGCCTTTATTTGCTGGGCACGGTGGCTCAAGCCTATAATCCCGGCACGTTGGGAGGCCAAGTCAGGCGGATCACAAGGTCAGGAGTTCAAGACCAGCCTGGCCAACACTGTGAAACCCCATCTCTACAAAATTTACAAAAAATTGCCGGGCGCGGTGGCTCACGCCTGTAATCACAGCACTTTGGGAGGCCGAGGTGGGCGGATCACGAGGTCAGGAGATCGAGCCCATCCTGGCCAACATGGTGAAACCTTGTTGCTACTAAAAATACAAAAAATTAGCTGGGCGTGGTGGCACGCGCCTATAGTCCCAGCTGCTCGGGCGGCTGAGGCAGGAGAACTGCTCGAACCCGGGAGGCGGAGGTTGCAGTGAGCTGAGATTACGTCACTGCACTCCAGCCTGGCGACACAGTGAGACTCCGTCTCAAAAAAAAAAAATTAGACGGGTGCAGTGGTGGGCACCTGTAATCCCAGCTACACAGGACCTGAGGCAGGAGAATCACTTGAGGTTGCAGTGAGCTGAGATCGTGCCACTGCACCCCAGCCTGGGAGAAAGAGTGACACTCTGTCTCAAAAAAAAAAAAAGCCTTTATTATTCAAAGCAATTGGGTTCTGGGTGGTCTCCTCCTTCCAGCCGAATGCACCCGAGCGCTATAGGCCCTCAGCGGTGCGCTTGGCACTCGGGAAATGCTCACTAAATGCCAGCTGTGGCATCACGGAGATGTCACAGCACAGTCGCCTTTATCTCTGTGCTCAGCACGTAGAGAGGAAGTGAGGAGGGGAGAGTCTGCGGTGTGGGTGACCTCGCCTGCCTTTCCACTCCGTGGCTGGGTGTGGTGGAGCCATGGTACCTCACCGGGCACAGACGGCTTCCGGCGCAGGAGCCACTGAAGAAAGCAAACTCCACCTGGCTCGGCGAGGCTGCTGCAACCGACAGGTGCCGGCATCGTGCCCCCACCTCTCCCCGGAGGTTCCCAGGGTAATTCCGCGCATTCCCGGGCCTCGAGCTCGGGCTCTGAAACGGTGGAAGAAACACCGCGTGGTGTCGTGTTTGAGTCAGAATTGCCAGAGGTGCTCATTACCCCGGCTGGATGGAGCAGCTGAAGGAGAGCTGACAGGTGCAGGGGCTGACCCCACGCCAGAGGTTCCTCACTGAGAACAAAGAAGGACAAACGGAGAAACTTGGCCTCCGTGATCATCACAGTCTTAATTTATGAACGAACACTGTGTGCCACAATGGACCCTCCTGTGACTTCACTCAGTGTTCTAGCCCAGAGTTAACGCAGGCTTGGGAAGGGGACGACTTCTCAGGAGCTGGCAGCGTTCATGTGAAATGTCAGTGGAGGTTGGGCCGGGCGTGGTGCCTCACACCTGTAATCCCAGCACTTTCGGAGGCCGAGATGGGCAGATCACCTGAGGTCAGGAGTTCAAGACCAGGCTGGCCAACTAAAAATTCAAAAATTAGGCAGGCGTGGTGTAATCCCAGCTACTCGGGAGGCTGAGGCAGGAGAATTGCTTGAACCCGGGAGGCGAAGGTTGCAGTGAGCCGAGGTTGGGCCACTGCACTCTAGCCTGGGTGACAGAGCGAGACTCCGTCTTACAGTCAAGGATGGAGCCACCAAGAGGAATACATTTGGGGTCTCGGCCCCTAAGGCTTTCTTTTTCGCTTCTTGGGTTGCAAATATTCTGTAGTTTTGTTTTGTTTTTTTTCAAGGAGGTAGAGCTGTGTAGAGGTAGAAGTTAGGGGCACGGGCCCTGCTCTCCATTTGCCTATCTGAGCAATGGGAATCATGCCCGGCTCCACCTCCCCTGGTGTTGCGTGGGTCCGTGAGGCGAGCTCAGAGCGCAGAGCCTGTTGGCGAAAATGCATTGCTCCGGGCGTCCTTGGTAGCAGCCATGTAGCTCTGCCCTCATGCAGAGAAGGGCACCTAAGAGCGCAGATGAGGAATGGGAGGGCCTTGAGCCGTCTCGCCCAGTCCGCAAGGTGCTGATGGACCCGGCGTGCAGTGCATCAGACATGTCAGACAGAAAGACGAGTCACCTAACCCAGCACCCTGCTGATCTGTCAGGGAGCCGACAGTGCTCTGCACGTCCCCCTGTGAATGGCAAAAGGTAGACCCCGGGCTGTTTGACCTGGAAAGGGCCTCTGAGTCACCTCCACCCACCTCCCCCTTGGACGGTGGGAGATGAGGCCGGGGAGGCTGAGGGGCTTCCCGAGGTGACAGGTGGGGCCGTGCAGAGAGGAAAAGACTCAGCATTGAAGAAAGAGGCAGCGCCGTGGGAAGGAGGCCGGTGAGCGTGAGTGAAAACAGTGCACGCTTGTGTGCAGACATTTTCCACAGTAAACACCCGGGGAAAAGCCATAGGGGAGGGCCCACGTGGTTGGGAGGCACTTCTGTGGTGGCCACACTCCTGCTCACCTGCAGTGATGCCAGGACCTGGCCTCAGTTCAACCAGCACGCACAGGGGAGGAGCACCCGGACCCCAGATGCTCGGGCCGCGGGCTGTGGCTTGGGATAGGAAAGGATCTCCCTCTCAATACAAGAAATGGACAGGCGCAGTGGCTCACCCACTGAGGCTGAGGCTGCTGGATCACGCCAGTCCAGCTCTCACCGTAGTGAGACCCCATCTCTACAAAAAACAAACAAAAAAAAACCAGAAAACATTGGCTCAATGTGTTGGCCTGGACCTGTAATCTCAGCTACTCAGGAGGCTGAGGTGGGAGGATCAGCTGAGCCTGGGGAGGTCGAGGCTGCAGTGAGCTGTGATGGCACCTGCCAGGGCCACAGAATGAGACCCTATCTCAAAGCAAAAACAGAAACAAAAAGCAGCAATGTATTAGCTGGGGTGCCCTTAGATGCCTATTAAACTGACAGAAGGTAAATGAATATAATAAAACCCAGAGCTGTAGGGCAGGACGGAAAAAACGCTGGTCCTCTCTTGGACACTCTGGCCCCATGTAGCACACTCGGCACCCTTTGATCTGGTCTTTCTTGAATTCCTTTTCTTTTTGAGACAGAGTCTCACTCTGTCGCCCAGGCTGGAATGCACTGGCGAGACCTCGGCTCACGGCAACCTCCGCTGCCCGGGTTCAAGTGATTCTCCTGCCTCAGCCTCCTGAGTAGCTGGGATTACAGGCACCCACCACCACGCCCAGCTAATTTTTGTATTTTTGGTAGATAATTTTTGTATTTTGTATTTCACCATGTTGGTCAGGCTGGTCTCAAAATCCTGACCTCTAGTGATGTGCCCGCCTCAGCCTCCCAAAGTGCTGGGATGACAGGTGTGCACCACCGCGCCCGGCCGAGCTGGTCCTTTTCGTTGCTGGGTTTTTGTTTGTTTGTTTTTGAGATGGAGTCTAGCTCTGTCTTCCAGGCTGGAGTACAGTGGCTCAGTCTTGGCTCACTGCAACCTCAGCCTCCCGGTTCAAGTGATTTTCCTGCCTCAGACTCCCAAGTAGCTGGGATTACAGGCGCCCGCCACCACACCTGACTAATTTTTTGTATTTTTAAAAGGGGTTTCACCATGTTTGCCAGGCTGGTCTCGAACTCCTGACCTCGTGATCCGCCTGCCTCAGCCTCCTAAAGCCTGGGATCACAGGCTCAAACTCTGCCCGGTCCTGAGCTGGTCCTTTTAACCTGAGACAGTACCAACTCTCTGCCCCTCCCTTCTTCCTGCTCTTCCCCTCTTCACTCCCCCACCCTAGTCAACGATGCCAGCACCTGCTGCCCAGACAGTGTTTGACCGATCTCCCCAGCCCTGCCCCCAGGCCTGGTCTGCTCTGGAGCTTTCCCTCCCACGCAGAGCCCAGCCCAGATCTCAGTAAAGGTGCATCACAGAGCCCTGAACGCCAGCCCCAGGGCTGAACAGCAGGGCGCTGACCAGAGGCCAAGCGTGGACACCGCAACCCTGCTGCCCAGCCCGGCCGGGGCACAGCGCGAGGACGCACATGCCAGCGCCCGGCCAGCGGACGCGGCCTGCACATCAAGGGGAAAGCCCTGGGTGCCGCCTCCTCCCTCAAACTCCGCCAGGGCGTCGTGGAAACCAGAGAAGCCCCAGAGGCAGACACCCCTGCCTGGGAACACCCTGTCCTGCCCCTCCACTTGGGAGAGAGGCTCTGTCTGCCCTCTGGCGGGGGGCTCTTGTCGGCTGCAGGAATTCGAGGTGCGACTGCTCAAGAACATGGCCGGGCTTGGGCAGGAGGTGGGTGGTGGGAGAGCCCCTGCCCGCTGCTAGAGAGGGTCCCTGGCCTCAGCTGTGGCCCTAATTGGGCAGGGACACCTCGGTCCTGAGCGGACAGTCTCCTACCTGTCAACCTCCGTGCATTCACAGTGCAGTCCTCAGTTGGCTTCCCCTAAATGAGGGCCTCCCCCATCCTCGACCACCTGCTGGGGACGAGGCGCCAGGCCCGAGGAAGGGCTCCGGCCTTGCCCCTCCCCCAGCTGCGCAGGCCTTGCCCCTCCTCCATCTGCACAGCGGCCTCTGCCAAGTCCCGCCCACCTTCAGGCTGTCTGCTTTCGTGAGGCATCGCCTGTTCCACGGGAACCAGGAGTACCCGCTCTAGGATGTTCAGACCCCACCCAGCGCCGGGACAGACACACAGACACATTGTGATCAGACACAGACGTGGCCCTGGACGCCCTCTCTGGTCAGCTCCCCCTCACCTCCCAGCTGTCTGCCCTCATGCCCCAGGCTAGGGAGTGGGTTTCGCTCCGGCTGGCACAAGACTGGCCTGGAAGCTAGGAGAACTGTTCCAGGGTGCACCCGGGGCCCCAAACTACTGTGCAAATTCCAGCAAACCCCATCCCCTCTCTGGCCTTCAGCTTCCTCTCTTGCATGGAGGCTGGGGGCGGGGGATGTACTGAGGGGACCAGCTGGCCTGTGAGGCTCTCTCTCTCCGGTTCCAGGCCTGTGGTGGTCCACATTGTCTTAGGGGAAGCCTTTTGCCCAGAGGAAACCCCCCAGAGAATCAGGGACTGCTCTGGCCGAGATGGCCGCACACAGGGCCTCCCCAGTAGACGAGCCTGCCTTGTCAGCTGCTGAGTCCTGGGGAGTCCTGGCCCTCTCTGGCTCAGTGACCCTGTTAATATGGCCAGGCCTGGACAAGGAGGGTCTCACCAGCCCTTTGAGCCTCCCCACTCCAGGGACTCAAATACCTCCCCGGCTGCACCTCTGGCTTCCTGAAGGGCTGCCGGGACCACCAGAACCCCTGGGACCACAGCCTGTCCCCTGCTTCCAGCCTCCATGCCTCCACCCAGCCTTCACCTACTGGCCACCTGCAGCTCTCCGGGTTCACCCTCGGCCCTTTCTTTGTGTTTACTGAAGGCAGATGTGAGGAGTGAGTGGGGGAGGCCAGCAGGAAGCCAGCTGCACTCCTGGGACCTGCCAGAGAAAAAGAAGGCCCTGCAGGTCCAGCAGAGGCTGAGCTTGATGCAGTAGAGGAAGCCGCTCCCTTTCCATTGCAAGGGGCAGAAGCCTGATTCCAATGGGCTGAAGCACAAGGGGAAAATTATTGGCTTATTTCACTGAAAAGTCCAGGGAATGGATGGCTTCAGGAGTGGCGGGATCAAGGGCCCTCAGGTGACATCTTTAAGAATTCACCTCTCAGCTGGGTGCAGTGTTTCCTGCCTGTAATCCCAGCACTCTGGGGGGTGGAGGCAGGAGGATCGTTTGAGCCCAGGAGTTTGAGACCAGCCTGGGCAACATAGCAAGACCCCCATCTCTACAAAAAAGACAAAAATTAGCCAGGCATAATGGGGTATGCCTGTAGTCCCAGCTACTCGGGAAGCTGGGGTGGAAGGATCACTTGAGCCTGGGAGGTTGAGGCTGCAGTGATCTGAAACCTGTTTCCTCTGTGGTGGCTCAGTTTTCAGCATTCTCTCCTCGTGGTGGTAACATGGCTGCCAGGAGCCACATCCAACATCCCACTTGAGTGACCCCCTTCCCCTCAGGAGATTCTCTTTGCCAATGGTTTAATCAAAAGCCTTTGATTTGAGGCTAGACATGGTGGCTCACGCCTGTAATCCCAGCATTTGGGGAGACCAAGGTGGGTGGGTCACCTGAGGTTGGGAGTTGGAGACCAGCCTGGCCAACATGGAGAAACCCCATGTATACTAAAAATACAAAATTAGCCAGGCGTGGTGGCACATGCCTATAATCCCAGATACTGGGGAGGCTGAGGCAGGAGAATCGCTTGAACCCGGGAGGTGGAGGTTGCAGTGAACCAAGATCGCGCCATGGCACTCCAGCCTGGGCAACAGAGCAAGACTCTGTATCAAAAAAAAAAAAAAAAACCACCTTTGATTTGATTCTCCTAATGGGCTCTCACGGGATATGGGTTCTGTGCCCTGCCTGGACCAGTGCCTCCAATGCTCCAATTGGTTACATGGAGTCATGTGCTCTGAAGCCAGTGCAGGACGTCGGGGGAGGGGGGTACCCAAAAGACAGGCAAGGTACAGACGTTGGAAGAAGGGGTGCTGAGCAGGCAGGAGCACGATGGCCGCTGCTGGCCGGGATCTGCTTCTGTGGGTACCAAGTGGAGCACTGCTCTGTATGAGCTGCGGTGAGCTTCAGAGAGGAGCAAAGGAGCCACCGAGTGCCGGGTCGCAGGCCAGCCCCGAGCTCCAAGTAGCATCCGCAGCTGCGGGGTGCACTGAAAGCAGAGCAGCCCAGAGACTCAGCCTCTCGGACGACGCAGGGGCTGGGAGAGGGCCTGTGGCCTCAGCAGACAAGTCCCTCCTGGGTGGCTGGGAGATTCTTAAGGGAAATGACATTTGATCCGTATTCTTAGAAACAGGAAGTGGTAGCTTCCTGAGAGCAAACTGACCTCATCCCTGAGCCCTGAGATGGCCCCTGGGTCCAACCACTTCCAAAGGGATGTGGCCGCCTCTCATGTGGGGAAGCATCGTGGCCAATACACATTTATTTACTTACTAATTTATTTTTTTGAGACAGAGTCTTGCTCTGTTGCCCAGACTGGAGTGCAGTGGTGCAATCTTGGCTCACTGTAACCTCCACCTCCCGAGATCAAGCGATTTTTCTACCTCAACCTTCCGAATAGCTGGGATTACACGCATGCACCACCACGCCTGGCTAATTTTTTGTACTTTTAGTAGAGACGGGGTTTTGCCATGTTGGCCAGGCTGGTCTCGAACTCCTGACCTCAAGTAATCCGCCCACCTCACCTCCCAAAGTGCTGGGATTACAGGCGTGAGCCACCACGCCTGGCCGCTCCGTTTGTACTTCTATTTGCAAAGTGAATCATCATCCATTTAAATAAAGGTGTCCTTCATCACCGGTCCTTGGTAAGGGAGTACTGGCTGTGTCATAAGCTTTACCTACTGAGTCTTCTGATTCTGAAGCCTCCGATGTGCTAACACCACCCATGCGCTCATCCCTCCCACGCGCTCATCCCTCCCACGCGCTCATCCCTCCCGTGTGCCCCTGCACTGTGTGCCAGCGTCTTCCAGGAGCGGACACCTTCCTAGTGACTTTGAAGGGCTTTCACTGAATAGCACAGAGCAAAACTTGTAACCACCTCTACCGTCACCTGGATATTGATGGCTCCTTGCTTTGCACTTCAGTCAAGGTCAGCGTCTGGAAGATGAGGGATGAGGGCTGTCCCCAAAGCCTCCCCAAAATGATAGTTCAGAAAGAAATTCCTGCTGCTTTTCTGCCAGCTTATCCGGCTGGAAAAGCAGGGAGCAGAGGAGCTAGAGTGGGCGGAGGGGGGACAGGGTGCAGCCCTTGGCCCTGGCCCTCATGTGCTGCGTGAGTTTGGGGAACTCCCGGGGCTTCAGACCCCCTCAGGCCCCTGGCTCCCTGTTGGCAGATTCTTGGCTCCCAGGTGAGCCTGGGTCAAGCCACGGCCTCCCTACCACAGCCTCCGCTGCCACCTCCACCCAGCGGTTCCCATGGTGGCGGTCCCCGGTTCTCTGTTTACTCGGCATGCTGCGATTTTTCCACAACGGGCCGTGGAGAACACAATGCCACCTTCCCCCCAGGGAGGTGCAGCAGAGCCTACGCCCACAGCCAAATAGCGGATGTGACTTTGCAGCCGGGGCAGACACGGCACCAAGCATCTCAGACTCCTGCAGCCCCTCCTGGACCAAGACCTCAGCTTTCTGCAACGGGGTGCCGAGAGCCAGGCCAGCCTGAGGTTCCAGCCTCAGAAACGTGTGTGAAACCCCGAGCAAGTCACTTTCCCTCTGAGAGGACGCCACATCCTGCATGCAATTCTAAAAGCCCACACCTTTCTCGGCTGTTCCCAGAGAGGCCGCCCCACAGCCTCTGCCCGGCAGCCCCAAACAAAAAGGGTCGGGGACTCCGGCAGCAAACGCTTCCTGCCGGAGCTGGCTGGGAGCCAAGCACAGCCTGGCCATGCTCAGGTCAAACCGATAGCGTGGCCTTTGCCCCCAGCCTGCAGTCCCGGACCAGGCGCAGACCTGGGTTAAAACTTCACGGACCCTAAGCTTTCCTGGGTTCTCTGCTCTCAAATGGATACAACCTCCATTGTGAAAAATCCGACTTGGAAAGAATGAGAACATAAGCGTCATTCAGCATGTCAGTGCCTGCTCCCAGATTTTCCCAGGCACGCGCCGGTCACCGACCCCTGCTTGCCGTAAGTGCTTGCTCCAGGCTGAGGGTATTGTGTGACTTAAGTCGCTTTATCCCCCTCTGAGGCTTGCCTCCTTTGACTGTCCAGGGGCTCAGAGGCTCAGATCACACACGTGTTTGCAGTCGATCCAGGTCTTGAACACTGATAGCTGGAGTCCTGAATTCATGAACTTGACCCCTACGCTATGTTTCCTGGAAATGCTAACATTGATCGTTTTCAGGTGAGGCACGGGGCCAGTTATTTTCCCAGAGGCTGAGAACCATTAGCCAGCTGCTGTAAGCCCTTCGGCCCTCTGAGGGACATTGTCCTTCGGGACCATCTGAGGTAGGGGTGATAAGGGGCTCCAGGCTTCCTCCCGCCTCAGCCTAACCCCGAACCCAGCCTCCAGGCTTCCTCCCGCCGCAGCCTCACCCTGAATCCAGCCTCCAGGCTCTTGGTGGAGCTGGCCCTTCCCCTTCGGCCAGTGGCGGCCCCTCCCCTCCCAGCCAGCCTGGTCCCTACATTTGCACTTCCCTCCCCCTTGCCCCAGTTTCTTCCCCTCTTGCTTTATCTTCCTACCCAGTCTCCGCCCCTATGTTACCCCTTCCCAGTCAGCCCCTCCCGACCCCCCCAGACACAAGCCATCCATGAACTGGATCTGGTGTTTAGTGGGTCTATCCCTTTTGGAATGCTCTGAGCATGTCATCTTCCCAGGGTTCTCAGGGACCTGTGAGACGCCTACCCAGGGGTCTGTTCTGCTCAGACAACTGAATATCACATGCAACAGAGCAAGTTGGACTTTGCTCAGGCGCAGTGGCACACACTTTGGGAGGCCGAGGTGGATGGGTCACTTGATGGCAGGAGTTTGAGACAAATATGGCCAACATGGTAAAACCCCATCTCTACCAAAAAAAAAAAAAAAAAAAATACAAAAAAGGTGAGCTGGGTGTGGTGGCACACACCTGTAGTCCCAGCTACTCAGGTGGCTGAGGCAGGAGAATCACTTGAACCCAGGAGATGAAGGTTGCAGTGAGCCAAGATTGTGCCACTGCACTCCAGCCCAGCTGGCAGAGTGAGACTCCGTCTCAAAAAGAAGAAGAGGAAGAAAACGGGGGTAAATCTTAATTACCTTGAATTTGACAATGGCTTTTAGAAATAACACAGAAAGCATGAGCACCGAGAGAAAATACAAGCCGGCCTTCAGCAACGTTAAAAAGCTTTGTTCATCACAGAACACTATCAAGAGAGGGAGGAGACAGCCACAGGACAGGGAAGAATCCTCGCAGGTCTGCTTTCCAAAAGTCACAGGATAAACGGGGTATTTTATTCAAAGGTTTCTTGGGGAAACTTCCTTTTTGAGACCAGTGTCTTGCTATGTTGCCCAGCCTGGAGTACAGTGACTATTCACAGGTGGGATCATGGCTCACAGCTACTTTGAATGCCTGGCCTCAAGCAATCCTCCTGCCTCAGCCTCCTGAGTAGGTAGGACTACAGGCATGTGCCACCACACTAGGATGAGGAAACATTCTTTACATGTTAAAGCATAGTGGTTGAGAATGCAAAATTTACACAAAATATAGGGTACACTGGGAGACATTAAGAAGTTTGGGATCTGAAGCCAAGCGCTTTGGAGGAATGCAAGTTCAACGTTTTGGTGTTCTGCCAATGAGGGGGCTTCTGTGGGACAGTTCCCAAAATCTTCAGAGATTCTGTGGATAGTAGGACCCACAGGGCTGGCTTGTTGGGCGGGGCTGCTAGGGAGATCACAGGCAGGTCACAGGCAGATCACAGACAAAGTCACAGACAGATCACAGGCAGGTCACAGGCAGGTCACAGGCAGGTCACAGGCAGGTCACAGCCAGATCACAGGCAGATCACAGGCAAGGTGACAGGCAGGTCACAGGCAGATCATAGGCAGATCACAGGCAAGGTGACAGGCAGGTCACAGGCAAGGTGACAGGCAGGTCACAGGCAGATCATAGGCAGATCACAGGCAAGGTCACAGGCAGGTCACAGGCAGATCACAGGCAGATCACAGGCAAGGTCACAGGCAGGTCACAGGCACATCACAGACAGATCACAGGCAGATCACAGCCAAGGTCACAGCCAAGGTCACAGGCAAAGTCACAGATCACAGCCAAAGTCACAGCAGATCGCAGGCAAGGTCACAGGCAAGGTGAGTCACAAGGAGGAATGCTGGGGCTTACAGGGCTGTGGACGTTGCAAGGCCGAGATTGGCCTGCCAGGTCACCCCCTGGATCTCTGGCCGCTCGCAGCACCTGATTCCTAGCTCACGGAACCGATGGGCCTCTTTTGGTTCTAAGTGACAGAAACACATCTCAGAGTAGTTGAGCAAAAATGGGAAACTCTTGGCTTATGGGATGAAAAGCTCAGGGTAGCCGGCCTCAGCTTGTCTGTGGCAGGGGACGAGCATCAGTACACTTTCCCCTTGCCCTCGACAGGCCGAGGTTCTCTTCTCCCAGCAACCCCAGGAGACAAACTTCTCTTTCTCCACCGTTGCGGCAGACGTCCTGGGGCCGCACCTTGCTGGGCTGACTTGGGTCCCGTGTGGATCGAGTGCCCACCCATGGGCCAATCACTGCAGCAAGGGAGCGGAAGGCTCGGGGTGGCCGGGCTGGAGTAACCAGCCTGCTCCTCGGAGTGAGCCACAGGGAGAAGACGTGTAGGGGACGAGTGCCAATGGCAAGAACAACAAGGCTCACACGACAGACTCCTAGAGATGTAGGTAGAGTGAAACACACAGGTCTGGGTGCTGCGCTCAGTGGCCTGGGTGCTGCGCTCGGTGGCCTGGGTGCTGTGCTCGGTGGCCTGGGTGCTCTGCTTGGTAGCCTGGGTGCTCCGCTCAGTGGCCTGGGTGCTCTGCTCAGTGTGGAGTGGGTGTGATGCCTGGCCGGGGCCTCAGCCTGCAGGGCCCTGCAGTGTCCCAGGCCCAGTGGGGTCAGGACTCCATGAGAAGCAGGCAGCTCCTGTTTGTCCCAAACTCCCAGTGCCTCTCAGGCAACCTAGACAAACACAGTTCCCTCAGCAGGAAACCCACCACATATTCCAGCCTGGAGTCCAGAAAGCCAAACCCTGTGAAAAATTTAAAAACAAAGTGTGAAAATGCCAACTCTCACAATAGAACATTTAAAAAAAAAACCTTTGAGGCCGGGCACAGTGACTCACACCTGTAATCCCAGCACTTTGGGAGACCAAGATGGGCAGATCACCTGAGGTTGGGAGTTCAAGACCAGCCTGACCAACATGGAGAAACCCCGTCTCCACTAAAAATATAAAATTAGCTGGGTGTGGTTGTGCACACGTGTAGTCCCAGCTACTGGAAGGCTGATGCAGGAGAATTGCATGAACCTGGGAGGCGGAGGCTGCAGTGAGCCAAGATCGTGCCACTGTATTCCAGCCTGGGTGACAGAGCAAGGCCCTGTCAGAAAGAAAAGAAGAGAGAGGGAAGAAAGGAAGGAAGGGAGGGAGGGAGGGACGGAGGGACGGAGGAAGTGGAGGAGGAGAAAGAAAAGGAGAAGAAAGAAGGAGTAGGAGGAGGAAGGAAGAAGAAGAAAGAGTTGTTCACCTACCAGATTGGCAAGGATGAAAATGAATGAGAAAATGAATGAGAAGGCACGATCTTGGCTCACTGCAACCTCCCCCTCCTGAGTTCAAGCAATTCTCATGTCTTAACTTCCTGAGTATCTGGGATTACAGGTGCGTGCCACCATGCCCTTTTTTTTCTTTTTTTTTCTTTCTGGTATTTTTAGTACAGATGGGGTTTTGCCATGTTGGCCAAGCTGGTCTTGAACTCCTGACCTCAGATGATCTACCTGCCTTGGCCTCCCAAAGTGCTGGGATTACAGGAGTGAGCCACATGCCTGGCCAACATACTCTACGTGTATTCAAAAATAAATATTTATAAATCCATTCGTTCAACTGTGAACCTAAATAACAAACAGGAGAGGCTGTGTAAAAGGAAGAGCCTGCCGGGCGCCATGGCTCACGCCTGTAATGCCAACACTTTGGGAGGCTGAGGCAGGAGGATTGCTTGAGCCCAGGAGTGTGAGACCAGCCTAAGGCAACATGGCAAAAACACTGTCTCTGCAAAAACACAACAACACAAATCAGCCAGCCACGGTGGCGGGCACCTGCAGTCACAGCTCTGTGCCAGGCTGAGCTGGGAGAATCACTTGTGCCCAGGAGGCTGTCATGACGCCACTGCCCTCCAGACTGAGTGACGGATCTCAACATTGTTTTTTGAGATCTTGTCTCAAAAAAAAACTTAAAACCACTGAAACAATAAATAAATACATACATACATAAAATAAATACAAGTAAGAGATATTTATTGTTCCCAACTAACAGACACACAACTAAGATTTGCTAAGTGCCTGCAGGGTCAGGCCCTGTGCTCTGATTTGGGCACAAAATGATGAACAAAACAGGTATTGTCTCTGCCGCCACGGAGCTCACAGTTTAGCAGGGAGATGTTGATACAGAAAAAATCCGTATTTCTGCCGCCACGGAGCTTACAGTTTAACAGGGAGATGCTGATACAAAAAAAAAAAAAAAAATCACATGTTCACATGTGATCAGTGCTGTGAAGAGAGAGTAACGGGCGCCGTGGAGGACAGCCTCCAAGATCCCCAGATCTGTGCCTCCTGGAAGTCAAGCCCATGTTTAACACCGACCGCTTGTGGACGGGGCAGGACTCAGTGGCTGGCTGATCACAAACACTAGAGCGGAAGTGATGGGGTGTGGCCTCGGAGATTGGGTCATAAAAAGACGAGCTGGCCGGGCACAGTGGCTCACACTTGTAATCACAGCCCTTCAGGAGGCTGAGGTGGGAGGATTGCTTGAGACCAGGCGTTCAAGACCAGCCTGGACAACACAGGAAGATCCTGTGTCTACAAAAAGTAAAAAGATGAGCCAGGTGTGGTGACATGTACCTGCAGTTCCAGCTATGATGGGTTGAGCCTCGAAGTTTGAGGCTGCAGGGAGCCATGATTGTGCCACCACACTCCAACCTGGGTGAGAGAGAGAGAACCTGTCTCAAAAGAAATGACTGTGGCTGCCGGGCAGGTGGCTCATGCCTGTAATCTCAGCACTTTGGGAGGCTGAGGTGGGCAGATCCCTCGAGGTCAGGAGTTCAAGACCAGCCTGGCCAATATGGTGAAGCCTGTCTCTACTACAAATACAAGAATTAGTGGGAATGGTGGCAGGTGCCTGTAATCCCAGCTACTCAGGAGGCAGAGGCAGGAGAAACACTTGAACCAAGGAGAAGCTGCAATGAGCCAAGGTCCTGTGACTGCACTCCAGCCTGGGCAACAGAGAGAGACAGCCTCAAAAAAAAAAAAAAAAAAAAAAAAGAAAAGAAAAGAAAAGAAAAAGAAAGGACTGGGGGCTCTTGGATCACTTGTGCCAGGGGAAAGTAAGCTGCCATGTTGTGAGCTGACTTACGGAGAAGCCCATGTGGCATCATGGCAAAGAACTGAGGCCCTCAGTCCAACAGCTTGAGAAACACTGCAGCCTGCAAACAGCCATGTGAGTGAGCAGATCCTTTACCTCCAGCCAAGTCTCACCATGACTGCAACTCACGAGGGACCTGGAGCTACTGAAATCCAGCTACGCCGTGCCTGGATTCCTGGCCGACGGAAACCGAGATAATAAAGCTTCGTTGTCATAGACCGCTGAATGTGTAAGCCAGTGGATTCCCTGGAGATCAAACCGGAGAGTACTATCATCTTAACAAACTTAAGGCTTCTATCCGTGGGTATTGGATGTTCTTCTGTTTATTTCTATATTGTCTTTGTTTGCTTTGTATTGCTATAACAGAATACCTGAGAAAAGATAATTTATTAAAAAAAAGAGGTTTACTTAGCTCAGTTCTGCAGGCTGGGAACGCTGAGAAGCGTGACAGTGGCATCTGCTTGGCTCTGGTAAGGGCTTTCTTGCTGCATGAAAACATGGCAGAAGGTCAAAGGGGGAAGGGAGCACATTTGAAGTAGCAAAGCCTGAGGGCTGTCCTGGCTTTATGACAACCCAGTCTCACATTCCCATGAGATGTTTCTTTCTTTTTTTTTTTTTTTTGAGAGGGAGTCTCACTCTGGCACCAGGCTGGAGTGCAGTAGCACCATCTCGGCTCACTACAACCTCCGCCTCCCAGTTCAAGTGATTCTTCCGCCTCAGCCTCCCGAGTAGCCGGGACTACAAGCCTACAGCGGGCACCACCATGCCCAGCTAACTTTTGCATTTGCAGTAGATACGGGGTTTCACCATGTTGGCCTGGATGGCCTCATTCTCTTCACCTCATGATCCGCCCACCTCGGTCTCCCAAAGTGCTGGGATTACAGGTGAGAGTCACTGTGGCCGGCTGAGATGTTTCTTATAAGCGTGAATGCAAACGTCCTCAACAAAATACTAGCAAGCATTTTCATAAATGCCCCTGAGAACGAATCCAGTCTCACAAGAGCTAGAACTCACTCACTACCATAAGCATGGCACCAAGGCGCCTATGGGAGTGGACCCCATGACCCAGGCACCTCCCATTAGACAACACTTCTTAAAGGTTCCAACATTATCACACTGGCAATCACATTTCAACCTGAGTTCTCACAGACACAAACCACATCCAAGCCATGGCAGATCTTCAGTTTCTTTAGACAATGTTTTGTGGTTTTCATGCTACAGGTTTTGCACTTTTCAATCAATTTATGTCTAAGTATTTTATTCTTTTTGATGCTGTTGTTAATGGAATCTTCTTAATTTCATATTCGGATTCTTTCTCACAAATGTATAGAAATACAATCGATTTTTGTGTATTAATCTTGTATTCTGCAACCTTGCTGAATGAATTAGTGTTACATTTTAAAAGGGAGACGCTGATACATGTCAGAATATGTTCACATTGTGATCAGTGCTGTGAAGGAAGGAGAACAGGGGGCACTGGGGAGGGCAGCCCCCTGAACCCTGAACCGGGAATTCAGTAGTTTGTTACTGAGTTCCTTAGCATTTTACATATGGAAGATCAGGTGATCTGCAAATGGAGGTAGTTTTACTTCTTCTTTTCTAAACTGGATGGCTTTTGCTTCGTTTTCTTGCCTAATGGCCCTACCTAGAATCTCCCATACAATGCTGAGTAGAAGTGGTGACGGTACACATCCTTGTGTTCCTGACTTAGGAAGAAAGCATCCAGCTTTTCATTAGTAAGTTTGATGTGAGTGGATTTTTTTTCTTTTTCTTTTTCTTTTTGAGATGGAGTCTCACTCTGTCACCCAGGCTGCAGCGCAGTGGCACTCTTGGCTCATTGCAACCTCCGCCTCCTGGGTTCAAGCAATTCCTTGCCTCAGCCTCCTGAGTAGCTGGGCACCCACCACCACACCCAGCTAATTTTTGTATTTTTAGTAAAGATGGGGTTTCACTATCTTGGTGGCAAGGCTGGTCTTGAATGCCTGACCTCATGATCCATCTGACTCAACTTCCCAAAGTGCTAAGATCACAGGCGTGAGCCACTGCCCTGGCCATGGACTTTTCATAAATGTTCTTTGTCAGGTTAAGAAAAATTCCTTCTTTTTTATTTTTTTTTCTCAAGACAGAGTTTCACTTTGTCGCCCAGGCTGGAGTGCAGTGGCAATCTCAGCTCACCGCAGCCTCTGTCTCCCAGGTTCAAGCGATTCTCCCGCCTCAGCCTCCCAAGTAGCTGGGATGACAGGCATGTACCACCATGCCAGGTTAATTTTGTATTTTAGTAGAGATACAGTTTCTCCATGTTGGTCAGGGTGGTCTTGAATTCCCGATTTCAGATGATCCGCCCACCTTGGCCTCCCAAAGTGCTGGGATTGCAGGCATGAGCCACCGCGCCTTGCCGGAAGCTTCCTTCTGTTCCTGGTTTGTTGCATACTTTTACGATCAAAGGGCTTGGAATCTCGTCAAATGCATTTTTTGCATCTTTTGAGATGGTCATGTGGTTTTCCTTACGCTGTTGGCACACTGCATTACATTGACTGGTTTTCGGATGTTCAGGTAAATTTGCACTCCTGTGGTGAATCCCACTTCATCGGCCCGGGCGCGGTGAGTCACGCCTGTCATCCCAGCACTTTGAGAGACTGAGGCAGGCGGGTCACTTGAGGTCGGGAGTTTGAGACCAGCCTAGACAACATGGTGAAACCCCATCTCTACTAAAGATACAAAAAACGTAGCTGGGTGTGGTGGTGGGCATCTGTAATCCCAGCTACTCAGGAGGCTGAGGCAGGAGAATCACTTGAACTCGGGAGTTACAGGTCACAGTGAGCCGACACTGTGCGTCGCACTCCAGCCTGGGCAGCAGAGCGAGACTCTCAAGAAAAGAAAAAAAGAGTCCCACTTCATCATGCTCGAGAATTTCCGTGACGTGAATCTGGCTTGCTAATATTTTGCTGTGTCCACCTGGATTTTGCATCCATGTTCATAAGAAACATCGACCTGTAGCATCCTCTTCCTGTGAGGTCTTCATCTGGCTTTGCTGTCAGAGAATAGCCACCCTCATAAAATGGATTGGGAAGTGTTTTCTTCTTTTCTATTTTTTGAACAGTTCGTGAAGAACTTGTATTAATTATTATTGATTTTGAGATGGAGTCTTGCTCTGTACTGTCCAGGCTGGAGTACAGTGGTGCCATCTCAGCTCACTGCAACCACTATCTCCCTAGATCAAGCGATTCTCCTGCCTCAACCTCCCAGGTAGCTGGGATTACAGGCACCCACCACCACACCTGGCTGATTTTTTGTATTTTTTGTAGAGACAGGGTTTCACCATGTTGGCCAGGCTTGTCTTGAACTCCTGATCTCAAGTGATCCGCCCACCTCGGCCTCCCAAAGTGCTGAGATTTTAATTATTTTTTTAAATGTTTGTTAGAATTTTCCACTGGAATCATCTGGTCTTGAGCTTTTCTTTATGGGTAGTGGTTTGATTATCTCTATGTGTTATAGCTATTCAAATTTTGTTTCTTCTTCAGTGAGTTTTGGTAATTTACATCTTTCTAGAAATTTGTCCGTATCATCTAAGTTATCTATTTTGTTAACATGCAAAAGTTCATAGTATTCTTTTATGATTTTTAAATTTCTGTAATGTTGGTAGTAATGCTCCTTCTTCCATATCTGATTCTAGTAACTAAAGTCTTCTCTCTTATTTTCTTGGTCAATCTAGCTAAATGTTCTCAATTTTGTTTGTCTATTTATAGAGCCAGCATTTGGTTTCACTAATTTTCTCTATTTTTTTATTCTCTATTTCATTGATTTCCACTCTAATCTTTGTTCTGCTTCCTTAGGCTTTCTTATTTTGTTCTTCTCTTACCATTGTCTTAAGGTAGAAAGTTAGGTGACTAATTTGAGATCATTATTTTAATGTAGACCTTTGCAACTATAAATTTCCTTTCTACTACTAAATTCTTCCCTAATAAGCACTACTTTTTTGCATCCTATAAGTTTTGATATTTTTTGTTTTCATTTTCATTCACCTCAAATTATTTTCTTTTTCTTTTTTTAAAGACGGGGTTTCAACATGTTGGTCAGGCTGGTCTTGAACTCCCGACCTCAGGTGATCTGCCCGCCTTGGCCTCCAAAGTGCTTGGATTACAGGTGTGAGCCACCACGCCCGGCCACCTCAAATTATTTTCTAATCTCCCTTTTGGTTCCTTCTTTGATGTATTGGTTATTTAGAAACGTGTTGTTTAATTTCCATATACTTGTGAATCTCTCCAATTTCTTTCAACAGAATAATGACTTCTAATTCCATCCCATTCTGGTTGGAGAACGTACTTTGTATTATTTCTATATTTTAAAATTTACTGGGCTGGGTGTGGTGGCTCATACCTATAATACGGCATTTTGGGAGGCTGAGGTGGGAGCATTGTTTTAGTGGAGGAGTTCAAGACCAGCCTGGGCAATATAGTGAGACTCCAGCTCTATAACATAACATAACATAACATAACATAACATAACATAACATAACATAACATAACATAACATAACATAACATATATTGAGGTTTGCTATTGCCTAGAATATGGTCTGTTCTGGGCAATACTCCATGAGTACTTGAGAAAATGTATATTCTGCTTTCATTGGGTAGAGTGTTCTTTAGATATCCATCAAGTCAAATTCGTTTATAGTGTTGTTCAAGTCAATTTTCAGGCTACTTGGGAGACTGAAGTAGGAGGACTGTTTGAAGGATAAATTCAAGACCTGCTTGGGAAGCACAGTGAGACTGATTCCAAAATAAATAAATAATTTCCTTTAGTTTCCTTGCTGCTTTCCCACCTACTTCTATCCACTACTGCATGTGGGTCTTAAGTCTCCAACTATTATTGCTGCCTATTTCCCCCTTCATTTCAGTCAGTTTTTGCTTCATGGGTTTTGGTGCTCTGTTACTAGGTGCATATATATTTATAATTGTTATATCTTCCTGACAGATTGACCCTTTTATCATTCTACAATGTCCCTAGAAGCATTTGTTTTGTTTTAAAGTCTATTTTGTCTGATAATATTAAAGCTACTTCAGCTTTCTCATGATTGCCCTTTGCATGATATATATTTTTTCCATACTTTCGCTTTTCATCTATTTGTGCTTTTAAATCTAAAATGTTTCTCCATGGACAGCATATAGTAGAATCTTATTTTTTTTTTAAATCCAGTGTAATAATCTTTTGATTACATTGTTTAATCCATTTACATTTAATGTTATTGGTATAGTTGGTATGCCTGCCATTTTACTTTTTGTTTCTGTCTCAAGTCTTTTCTGTTCCTCCTTCTTCCTTCACTGCTTTCCTTGGCATTAAGTGAATATTTTCTTTCTTTCTTTTTTTTTTTTTTTGAGACAGACTCTTGTTCTGTTGCCAGGCACCAAACTGGAGTGCAGTGTCGCAGTCTCGGCTCACTGCAACCTCCACCTCCCGGGTTCAAGCAATTCTCCTGCCTCAGCCTCCCGAGTATCTGGGACTACAGGCACGCGCCACCACACCCAGCTAATTTTTGTATTTTTCAGTAGAGACGGGTTTTCACCATGTTGGCCAGATGGTCTCGATCTCCTGACCTTGTGATCCACCCGCCTCGGCCTCCCAAAGTGCTGGGATTACAAGTGCGAACCACTGCCCTCGGCCAAGTGAATATTTTCTAATATAGCATTTACGTTTCTATAATGATTTTTTTAAAGTATATTTTTGGCATTTTCTTAGTTGTTGATCTAGGGTTTTATATACTTTTTTTTTTTTTTTTTTTTTGAGACAGCATCTCACTTTGTCACCTGGGCTGGAGCATATGGCTCTCCATAGGCTTGACGTGCTGGGCTTAAGCAATCCTCCTGCCTCAGTCACCTGAGTAGCTGGGACTACAGGCATGTACCACCATGCCTGGCTAATTTTGGTTTTTGTAGAGATGAGCTCTCACTATGTGTCCCAGGCTGTTCTCCAAATCTTGAGCTCAAGCTACTCTCTTTCCTTGGGTTTCCAAAGTGCTAGGATTACACGCATGGTCCCCTTCACCTGGCTACACATTTTAACTTACTAGAATCAGCTTCAGGTTTACTTTTTTATTCTTATTATTTATTTTGAGATGGAGTCCCACTCAGTCACCCAGGCTGTAGTGAAGTGGCATGATCTTGGCTCACTGCAACCTCTGCCTCCCAGATTCAAGCAATTCTCCTGTCTCAGCTTCCCGAGTAGCTGGGACTACAGGCATGTGCCACCACACCCAGCTAAATTTTGTATTTTTTAAAGTAGAGATGGGTTTTGCTATGTTGGTCAGGCTGGTCTCAAACCGCTGACCTCAGGCAATCCATCTGCCCCAGCCTCCCAAAGTGCTGGGATTACAGGCATAAGCCACTGCACTTGGCCTCAGCTTAAGATTTATGTTAACTTTAATTTTAACGAGATGTAGAAACCTGACTACTATATACCTTTTTTCCCTTTCCCTCCTTTTTGTGGCATTATTGTTACAACTATCACATCTATAAATGTTACAAGCTGAACAATAAATTGTTATAATTACTTTATTTTGTTTTTTACAGAAGCCGAGAAAAAAAGGACTATAAGTATGTATAGCTTTCAGTATATTAATCCTCTTTTTTTTTTTTTTAAATCATTTCTAGTTCTCTTCATTGCTTCTTGTGGATCTGAGTTACCTCTGGAGTCATTTCCTTAGCCCAGTACAACTTTGCTCCCACCTACCTTTCTTGTCTTGTTTTGGTAAGTATATTACACTGTAATAAGTCTAACAATATGTTATATACATATTTACATAGTTGCTTTTTAAATCAGTTAAGAAAAATGAATGTATACTGTCTTTTATAATTGCATAATTACCGTCACCACTGCTTTTTGTGGATTCAAATTGCCATCTGAGGTAACTTGCTTTTAGCCTGAAGAACTTTCTTTAGCAGGTTTGGTGGGAACACATTTACTCAGCTTTTGTTTATCTGGGAATCTCTTTTGCCTTCATTTTTAAAGGTGGCTTTGTTTGATATAAGATTCTTGGTTAATGGATTTTTTTTCTTTGAGTACTTTGAATATATTACCCTACTGCCTTCTAATCCTGTTCTGACAGGTCAGCTGCTAATCTTATTAACAGCAGTTACCCTTAAATGACAAGTCATTTCTTTTCCTGCTGCTTTCAGTATTTTTATTGTTGCTCATCTCTCTGTGCTCATCCTACATGGATTCACTGAACTTCCTAATGTGCAGACTGTTTATCAATGAATTTGGGACGTTCCATTACGTCCTTAAATATTTTTTCCTCCCGTCTCTCTCTCCCCTCCCCTTCCATTACTCCCATTTTGCATAGGCTGGTAGGCCTCATGCTGCCTCACATTTCTTTGAGGCTCCCTTCCTTTTTTTTTTTTTTTGAGACAGAGTCTCACTCTGTTGCCCAGGCTGGAGTGCAGTGTCACCATCTCGGTTTACTGCAACCTCTGACTCCCAGGTTTAAGTGATTCTCATGCCTCAGCCTCCCAAGTAGCTGGGATTACAGGTGCATGCCACCACGCCAGGCTAATTTTTGTATTTTTAGTAGAGACTATGTTAGCCAGGCTGGTCTTGAACTCCTGACCTCAAGTGATCTGCCCACCTCAGCCTCCCAAAGCGCTGGGATTACAGGTGTGAGCCACCGTGCCTGGACTTGCCCCATTTAATTTTGTCTCGATTTATATTACCTGATGCTGAATAACTGATTTTTCTGTTTGTATCTGCTTGATAGACTTGTGTTCATTCTTCTGCATTTCACCTTTTGTTTTGTTTTGTGTTAACAGCAGTTGTTTTAGATGTCTCTGTCACCACTTTTGTTGCAACTTTCTATACTCGCTAGTGGGTAAGCGGCCCGCCATATTTGGGGGCACCTTGCCTGGCTGGTAGCTGAGCGGCTGAACTGTGTTGACAAGGCTCACAGTGGCTGCGTGGGGGCTTCCCAGGCCCAGTTTCTGCCCATTGTCGCAGATGCCATGTTGCTCAGCAATTCTGAGATGACAACACAAACTCATGGGTCTCCCAGGTAGCTTTTAAAACAGCAAATTAAATCACAGCTAGAAGTTACCAGTCAACAGCTTGGGAAGCCTCATATAAAGAGAGAGTGAGACGCTCTCTCCACTGGGAAATCGGCAGCAGTCAGTGGCCAGGTGGAAAAGGAGAGAACCATCAGCTAGTACTCTCATTTTTGCCCTTACCTTCCTGGAAGCCCAAGGGACGCAGGGCAGGAGAATGAGCCCGTGAAAAGAGGAGGGAGAGGCAGGATGGAGGGCAGGGAGAGAGACTGACCTGACATCTTTGAGCCCCTGGAATTTAGTTTTGCCTGGAGCTAGATGCAATCCTTGGGCTTTTCATTTTGTAAATCAATCCATTTCCGTGTGAATTTAGTTTGGAGTGACTTTAAGGAATCCCAACGCATCCTGGGACAATGCCTCCAGATCGGAAGTCTGGAAGCTGGCTGAGCAGGAGCAAAGCTACTGATGCAAGAATCCCAAGAGAGAAGAAGAATTTGGTAACGGCTTAACTGGACACTGCTGAGGCCTTTTTTATTTCTGGAATTTTTACATTTCCCTTCCATATGCTGTCCACATTAATATGATGAGAAGAGAGCTGTGACGTTATCTCGACCTACTGGAGCCAAAGCGCTGCATCAAGTTGGGTCAGAAATGCTTCCCGCTGAGGTGAGAGGAACCTCGCGACGTTCTCTCTCCCACTGGCCTGGAGATCGGCCGTTCTAGGGCTCAGAGAATGGAATGAAGGAGTCAGACTCCTGTCCTTCTGCCCCCACGGCGCTAGAGTGTTGGCTTCTCAGCCTCCAGCTTTTTACCTGATGGCAGCAAGACTGTGTGGGAGGCCGGGCATCTCATCTGGGCAAAAAGGGAGCACCGAGGAGCAGGGCTCCCTCCCAGAGCCTCTGGAGAATGCAGCCATAGGGCTGCCGTGTTACCGGAAAGAGGTCCCAATCCAGACCCCAGAGAGGGTTCTTGAATCTCATGCAAGAACGAATTTGAGGTGAGTCCATGAAGTGAAAAGAAGTTTATTCGGAAAGTAAGGAAAAAAAGAACGGCAGCTCCACAGGCAGCGCCATCCTGAGGGCCGCTCGTTGCCCATTTTTATGGGTCTTTTTATTTATTTATTTTGAGACTGAGTCTCACTCTGTCGCCCAGGCTAGAGTGCAGCGGTGCGATCTTGGCTCACTGCAACTTCCGCCTCTTGGGTTCAAAGAATTCTCCTGCCTCAGCCTCCTCCTGAGTAGCTGGAATTACAGGCAGCCGCCACCAGGCCTGGCTAATTTTTGTATTTTTAGTAAAGATGGGGTTTCACCATGTTGGACAGGCTGGTCTCGAACTCCTGACTTTGTGATCTGTCCGCCTCGGCCTCCCAAAGTGCTGGAATTACAGGCATGAACCACCACCTCCAGCATAGTTCTTGATTATATGCTAAACAGGGGTGGGTTATTCACGCTGCCCCTTTTCAGACCATGTAGGGTAACTTGCTGACGTTTATCATGCCATTTGTAAACTCGCAGCGCTGCTGGGAGTGCAGCAGTGAGGAAGACCAGGTCACTCTCGTCGCCATCTTGGTTTTGGGTTTTGGCCGCTTCTTTACTGCAGCGTTTCATCAGCAAGGCCTTTAGGGCCTGTGTCTTGTGCTGAGCTCCTGTCTCATCCTGTGACTCAGAATGTCTGTCTGGGAATGCAGCCCAGCACATCTCAGTCTCATTTTACCCAGCCCCTATTCAAGATGGAGTTGCTCTGGTTCAGGCGTCCCTGACAGCCTCACTGCAAAATGCACTGGGACACAGAAGTGAGCTTACCTGTGTGTGTGGGGGGGGACTTAATCACGACTTTCCTCAGGAGCTGGTAGAAAGTCCTGCCTTTCCTGAGATTAAATTAGCCACAGTCACCACCTGGAAAAAACGATTTTGTCTGCAGGGAAGGAGGGGAAGGGCAGGAGAGGGAGCAAGGGGGGCAGGAGGGCCGTGTGTGGACCTGGCTTCTGTCTGAGCGCCTGGGCTGCTCTGGCGGTTCTGCATGGAGCCCGGCCTGGGTGTGTGGAAGGCGTGTGTTGAGTGGATGGGCGCACACTGAGCGCCCCTGCGCGGCAGCCTTGGCTGGAGGCCTGGGCTCCCTACCTGTTCCCGTGTGCTGCCAGGCTGACCTGTCACCGCGTCTGCTTCTTGATGAAATGAGGAGGCTCAGCTGGTGGAACTCCATGTTTTTCTTCAGTTCTAGAAGCCTTGGTTCTCTATGCCCTTCTTAGTCCACTGGTGCTGGGTTAGTCTCAGCAGTGACCTTAGTCACGGCAGCCACCAGCCAGGCAGGGCTCAGAGGACACGCCTGCTTTTCAGTGAAGCCCCAGTGTGCTCCATGACAGGGTGAAGCGGGGAGGGTGTAAATATTTGCACCAGGCCCTAGAGATCGCCTCCGGAGCGGCACAGGCCTGGGTGCACCCAGTCCTGCTGAATCTCACGCTGAACCCAGTTTCTCTCTGGCCTGAGGGATGGCGAGGGCTGGGCCTGGGTCCAGGCCCTGCCTGGGGCTCCCCCGACAGCAGTCTGGGGCTTTGGGGGATGCGTCAGAGTCTGTCAGACTGGAACAAATGGACTTCAAAGGCTGGTTAAGTGCAGCCCCGGCAAGAAGGCACTCTTCTCTAATTTGCCAGACAGACCTCAGCCCCAGAATGCGTCGGGGAAGGGGACGGGGCAGCGCGTGGCAAATCAGAGTCTGGAGGGAGAAAGAAGTGGGAGGCCCAGGGACTGGGAAACCTCAGGCCACACCTGGGTCAGAAGCAGGGTGCAGAGGCCGGCGGGAAGGTGGTCAGTCTCTGGAGGGAGGCAGGCCACTGACTGGGGCCCTGCTTTCCTCTCCCTGCTCCGCGGTGTCCTGCGGCCACCAGAGCGGGCCAGGGCAGGTGGTGGGCCAGGTGCCTGGCTGGGGAGCAGAGACCCCGAGGGCGCAGTGCGTGTGGAAACCTCCGCGTGGCCGCACAGGGTGAACCCAAGCCGTGGGATCTCGGAGGAGCGCGGGCTGCGGGCGTGGGAGGACGGCTCGGAGGAACGTCTGCAGCAGCTTTCCACCCCACAGGCCTGATTCTCCTCGGGCGCGGTGGAAATTCCACGCCTTAGCTCCACGAGACACGGCGGGGCGGAGGGAGGAGGGAGAAACGAGTCCACACACAGGCGTACCTTATTATATAGAATTTGTACAATATATTTCTCTTCATTTGTATATTTTACCCACAACTTATCCTTTTTACAGGCTGAACTCACTCAGCTGATAAAATCAAAATTCTTTCTTTCAACCAAATAAGAAAAATTCAAAATCGTAAACCCGTAAGAAAACAAATTAAAAACGGTGATGAAAATACGTCACTCCTCTCATTAGGAACAGCGTCTGTTCGTACAACAGGCCTGCTCTGAACGGGTTTCTTTACAGCGTAGGCACGTGGTTCCACCCTTGCTCTGCGGGATGGGCTTGCTCCGGCCTGGGGCTCCTGGAAAGCGCCGGCACGCGGCGGCTCCGGCTCGGCAGCGCCACCCGGTGGCCGGAGGCAGAGGCGGCCGGGCGGGGCCGGGAGAGCCGCCGCCGCGGGCAGACTCGGGCTTGGTCCAGGTCGGCTGCAGCGCAGAGCCCAGAACAGCAAGGGCAGGGAGCGAGCGCAGCGCGGAGGGGCCCAGCGTGTATTTACAGCCGATCTTCCCGACGGGAGGGAGGTGCAGCGGCGGCCACTGCCGCAGGGGTGACTGCTGCCCCGCCACCCGCTTGCTCGGGGTCGGGGACGTGGAGGCCGGTGGCCTGTCCCCTGGCCTGCCTTCCAGGCTGGCTGAGTCTGAGTACCGAGACCTGTGTCCTGTGAGACCTCCGGGGGTCTGCGGGGCGCAGAATGTGGGGCCTCCTCTGTGGGGGGAGTGAGGGGGTGCAGGCAGCTCCCAGAGCAAGGTGGGTTTGGCAAAGAGCGAAAGATGGGAGAAGGTTTCTACGGCGCGGGCAGCACCCGCCTCCTCAGGAACCAGGCCAGGCCCGGACACCAGGGCGAGGGCCTCAGGCCACGAGTTTCAGGGCTGCCCCATGCCTTCCTGTCTCCCTTGAATCCCACCCCGTGGCGGTTCCACATAACTCCGGGGCTTGGCCGAGAACCCGAGTCGAGCGCTGTGAAGCCCACGGCACCCTGGCATCCTGGCACACAAGGCAAAGGTGCTCACAGGAAGATGCTCCCGACCCACAGACTCAGGCCCTTGCAATCCAGAGCCCTGCAGATCCTGAGCAGAGGGGCCTTGAGAGGCCACGGGGCTCACCCAGCCAGGCGGTGCCCAGCTGGTCAAACCTGGCCCGGGTGGCGGGGCCCCTTCTCTGGGCCTGGCGCTCTGTGGTGCGACGTGCTTCATCCCCACGGGTCCCACTGAGCCCGGCATGCGGCCCACACGCCGGGCGTGCTCTGGAGGGAGAGCCGTCATCGGCACTCCAGGGCCAGACTAAAACCACAGAAGGGAAATATAAAACTGCACTGACTAGAATGGATGTACTTATTGCTACAAGTCCCAGAGGTGGGTCGGCGGACCCCCATGACCGTCAAGTCCCAGAGGCGGGTTGGCGGACCCCCATGACCGTCAAGTCCCAGTCCCAGAGGTGGGTCGGCGGACTCCCGTGACCGTCAAGTCCCAGAGGCGGGTCGGCGGACCCCCGTGACCGTCAAGTCCCAGAGGCGGG
>PVKV010023381.1:19242-33498 GCA_004027835.1 Alouatta palliata | reverse complement strand
TCGAGACCATCCTGGTCAACATGGTGAAACCCCGTCTCTACTAAAAATACAAAAATTAGCTGGGCATGGTGGCACGTGCCTGTAGTCCCAGCTACTCGGGAGGTTGAGGCAGGAGAATTGCTTGAACCCAGGAGGCGGAGGTTGCGGTGAGCCGAGATCGCGCCATTGCACTCCAGCCTGGGTAACAAGAGCGAAACTCTGTCTCAAAAAAAAAAAGAAAAGAAAAGAAACAGCACTGCATCAGAGAACAAACGAGATCTTCCTTGTATCTATAATACTCTGAGTTCTGCCAATACACAGGGATGAAACATTTCACTGTTCTGCTGACCCCCTTCTTACCTGATACAGCCTTCCTTTGGACATATTCACATTCCTCACTAAGCTTATGGTAAACTCTCCTCTGGGTATCCTACAAGTGTTTTTCTCCTACTGAGATGTGTTAATTTTTATTAATCAGTTCTTATTTATCAAACTTTCATGTGCTCACCACCATGCCTGGCTAATTTTCATATGAATCGCTGTTAAAATGCAGATTTTGATTCTGTAGGTTATAGCAGAGCCTGAGATTCTGCAGTTTCTGACAAGCTCCCAGGTAGTGCTGTCAGTCCAGGTAATGCTGATGGCTCAGTCCACGAGCCACACTTTAAAGATCAAGCATCCCGAGAAGCATTTTCCACCAGAGCCTACTTACCTTCTCTTAACCTTTCCCTTTCTTTCTTTCTTTCTTTTTTTTAAAATAGAGAGAGTCTCGCTGTGTTGCCCAGTCAGGCGCACAGTGGCTATTCACAGGTGTGATCTCACCATTGATAAGCGCAGAAGTTTTAACCTGCTCTGTTTCCCACCGGGGGCCAGTTGACCCCTCCTGATTAATCTGGCACTTTCTGATCTTCCTGATGGCTTTTAGTCCCAATACCTCCCCTCTT
This sequence comes from Alouatta palliata, assembly GCA_004027835.1. Taxonomy (NCBI): domain Eukaryota; kingdom Metazoa; phylum Chordata; class Mammalia; order Primates; family Atelidae; genus Alouatta; species Alouatta palliata. The sequence goes on along the minus strand of PVKV010023381.1, from coordinate 32,575 downwards.
AGCAGTTGTTAAAGATATCAGCAGTAGGAGGGTAGGTTATTGGCTGAGCTTCTATGGAAAGAAGTTGTCCTGTGAACATTTTAACCAGAGATTTCTGTTGGCCTCATGGACTAGTTAGTGAGGCTGATTTATTTCTTGCAAGAATTCGGTCTCATTCTTTCTTTTCAAGAAGTATTCTGATTATGGCAACATACATGTAATACTGCATAGTTTTTAGGAGTAGCTGCTTTTGCATTTTAAAACACAATTGAGGCTGGGTGTGGTGGCTCACACCTGTAATCCTAGCTCTTTGGGAAACCGAGGTGGGCAGATCACCTGAGGTCAGGAGTTCAAGGCTAGCCCGACTAACATGGTGAAACCTCATCTCTAAAAGTACAAAAATTAGCTGGGTGTGGTGGTGGACGCCTGTAATCCCAGCTACTCTGGAGGCTGAGACAGGTAGAATTGCTTGAACCTGGGAGGCAGAGGTTGCAGTGAGATGAGATTGTGCCACTGCACTCCAGCCTGGGCGACAGAATGAGACTCTCTCAAAAAACAACAACAACAAACAAAACATAATTTGAAGTCAGTTTATAATCCAGTATTTAAAACCTCAAGGAATTCATTAATTTCTCTCAAGCTTCCCCCTCTGTAACACTTTTTTTTTTTTTTTTTTTTTTTTTGAGAGGGAGTCACGCTTTGTCACCCAGGAGGTTAGAGTGCAGTGGTACGATCTTGGTTCTCTGTGATCTCTGCCTCCCGGGTTCAAGTGATTCTCCTGTTTCCGCCTTCCAAGTAGCTGGGACTACAGATACTCACCACCATGCCTGGCTAATTTTTGTATTTTCAGTAGAGACGTGGTTTCACCATGTTTCCCAGGCTAGTCTTGAACTCCTGACCCCAAGTGATCCACCTGTCTCGGCCTCCCAAAGTGCTGGGATTATAGGCATGAGCCACCGCACTTGCCCCCCCTCTGTAATACTTTTTCTTGCTGTCTGCAAACAGGGATATGCTTAAGGTTCTATTCTGCAAACTGTACAGTTACATGATTGGCCGAAACGAGCAGCTACCAACCAGCAATTGACTGTGCTGCAAGTTCATTTAAACAGAGATTGAATGACTTACACATGTGTATATTTGCCCATTGCCCAGCACATGGTAGGTGCTCAGGATATATTTTCCAGTGCTAACTCAGTTTCAGTATAGCCACAAATGGATAAAGACAGAATAAAAAGAATTGACACCCTAATACAAAAATACCAGCCACCCGGTGGATCTTCCTTTTGAAATCTGTAAAGTTTTTCAGCTTTAACTCATGTTACTTGACAATTTTACATATTTGTCAATACTCCTGAAGTCCAAGAATATATTTTATTTCTTTCTGCCAAGTGTTTTCTTAATTTAGAGGCCCAATTCAATAATAGTGTATTTTAGAAACAACTGATTCTTATTGGGAGTTTGTATACATGACAAAAACCCCTGGATTATTATAGAGAAAGCTAAAGCCAGGATGCCTTAGATATGCAGAAAGCTGCTTGAATTAAAAAGCAAGCCATTTTAATAAAAGAAATAAGCTCTCTTTGGAGCTGATACCTGTAGAAAAGTTTGCATATGAAGGCCAAAAGCATAACCAAGCACATGTTGATTTGTAAGCCATTTAGTTATCTTTGGAAGTAATAATAGAAACCATGTATGGGCTGTGCTCTAATCCTGTTGCTTGCTTTGTAGGATGTCCAGATGGCCTAGCTTTAGCCTTTGCCTACATTTCCTGCTGATCCTGGGAGAAGGGAAATGTGCCTCCCGCCTGTACAAATAAAATCGACACCATCTTTTCTTTCTACTTCATCGTGTAGGGAGTAGAGCGTTTTGCACAGATGCTACAATATCACTTTGTCTAGCAGACAGAAGAGTATGTCCAGAACTGGTGAGAGGCTGCATTCTTCCTCCCACTGAAAGTTTTTCCTGTGACTGCCCGAGTGAAGCTGCCCTCACAAGCTCAAGCCAGAAAGGAGCTTGCCTCCTTGTGGTATTTGAAAGGCACACGCAGGCGTCATAAGAATGTGCAGAAGGGATATTTCTTGGGTTTTCTTGGACTTAGGTGTAAAACGAGAAAATATTTGCCATCTTTCTTGATGGTGGACAACCCACAATATAAACAAGCCCAGGCTGGGCACCATGGCTCACGTCTGTAATCCCAGCACTTTGGGAGGCCGAGGCAGGCAGATCACTTGAGGCCAGGAGTTTGAGACCAGCCTGGCCAACATAGTGAAACCCTGTATCTACTAAAAATACAAAAATTAGCCGGGCTCTCTGAAGGTACTAAAAGCCATTACAGGTGGCACACACCTGTAATCCCAGTTACCTGAGAGGCTGAGGAAGGAGAATCACTTGAACCTAGGAGGCGGTGTTTACAGTGAGCCAAGATCGTGCCACTGCACTCCAGCCTGGGCAACAGTACAAGACTCTGTCTCAAAAAACAAAACAATCCAGGTATAACCTTAAGAAAAAATAAATAAATAAAAATAAAATAAAAATAAAAATAAACAATAAACACAGGCCAGTATTGTAAATGCTGTGACAAACAAATTCCCTCTTCGTTTAAAATGTTTTCTCGTTGTACACTTTGACATGGTAAATTTTATGTTATGTGTATTTTACCATGATAAAAATTTTCTTTCTTTTTTTTTTTGAGATGGAGTTTTGTTCTTGTCACCCAGGCTGGAATGCACTGGCAAGATCTTGCCTCACTGCAACCTCCTGGGTTCAAGTGATTCTCCTGTTTCAACCTCTCAAGTAGCTGGGATTATAGGCACCCACCACTACTTCCGGCTAATTTTTGTATTTTGTAGAGACAGGGTTTCACCATGTTGGCCAGGCTGGACTGGAGCTCCTGACCTCAGGTGATCCACCTGCCTTGGCTTCCCAAAATGCTGGGATTACAGGCATAAGCCACCATGCCTGGCCTAAAAAAAAATTTTTTCTAGCTATTTTCTCACCTGATGAATACCTGTTTAACCTAAAAGGCGAATTCTTTTTTTTTTTTTTGAGATGGAGTCTCTCTTTGTCGCCCTGGCTAGAGTGTCATGGCGATCTCAGCTCACTGCAACCTCTGCCTCCTGGGTTCCAGTGATTCTCCTGCCTCAGCCTCCTGAATAGCTGGGATTACAGGCACCCACCACCATGCTCGGCTATTTTTTTGAGTTTTTAGTACAGACGTTTCATCATCTTGGCCAGGTTGGTCTTGAACTCCTGAACTCGTGATCCACCCATCTTGGCCTCCCAAAGTGCTGGGATTACAGGTGTGAGCCACTGTGCCCAGCCACAAATTCTTATAAGATCTTGTTTCTCAGAGTGACTATCAGGTAGACTGGTGATATCAAAGTTTAGGTGGCAACTCACTTTCTCTGTTTTTTGAAAACTGAAAACATTAGGGGCAGCAATTCCATTATTTCTGAGATAAATGAAAACGTATGTCCATATAAACAGTTGTACACCAGTGTTCATAGTGTCCAAAGGGAAGAGAAACAACCCAAACCTCCACCAACTGATGAATAGATAATAAAATGTGGTATATCCATACAATGGAATATTATTTGTCCATAAAAAAGGAATGAAGTGCTGATGTATGCTGCAACATCAGTGAACCTTGGAAAATTATGCTAAGTTAAAGAAGGCAGTCACAAAAGGTCTAATATCATATGAGCCCATTTATATGAAATATCCAGAAGAGATAAATCTGTAGAGTCAAAAATTAGATTGGTGGTTGCCTAGGGCCAAGAGGCAGGGAGAGAAGAATTGGGGGATCAGGGAATGATGGCTAAGAGTTATGGGGCTTCTTTTTTGGGGTAATGAAGATATTCTAAGATGGATTGTGGTGACAGTTGTACAACTCTGTGAAGGTACTAAAAGCCATCCTAAAAGTGGGCAAATTGTATGGTACGTCAACTTCAGTGTATTTCCCAAAATCTTACCATGCAGGAAATGAGCATGCTGGATTTTTAACAACACTGTCTTCTCCAGGGTGCGAAGTACCACATTACTCTCCTCGCCCTGTGAGTGGGACTGGCACCCCGACTGCGGCTCCAGGCGAAAGTACTCCAGGAAGCACAGAGCTGTGCCAGTACACGGCCCACATTGCCAGGTATTTGCTTATTTTATCTCTCATCTACCTAATCACTGGTCTCCCCCAAAACCTGTTGTAAGAGTTACCATTTTCACATCCTAGAGGAAGTCAGAGTTACCAATTTTGATGTTGCTGATCTATACATTTTCAAAGAAAATTTAATGGTAATGTCCAAAGTACCAAAGAACAGAAACATCTTACTTGCATTAATGGACTGAATTGATAGGTATAACTTTGCCATGGCTGGTGAATGCTTATTGAGGATGACCTTCCTGGCATGTAAGTACAACTTCTGTGGTTCAAAATAAATGCCTAAATTGGCATTTGGTGCTGATGATGTCTGGGACTGGAGGTCATTTTAATAGGTTATGTTTTTTCATTATCATTGAGGTAGTAAAATTATATAACAGTGGTAAGCACTTTGCTGAAAAGATAACGGACATCAGTCATCCTGGCTTCTAAAGATTAATTATGTCCAAGCTTTTAGTGAAAGAGCTAGGAGCGAGTATTATCTATTTACTGATTCACTTTTAAGAATGAATTAAACGAGATTTACAAGGTCTTAAATTTTGACAGATGTGGGATGCATTTGTTTTTTGTTACACTTTGACCTCTGTTTATAGGCCAGTCCATGGCTGGCTGGAATGGGTTGGAATTTTTTTCATGTGCTTATTTTGTACTTCCTGTCTGTTGAAGCTGGTAGCCCCTGCCTGGCTGGATTCCAGATACATGTGCAAATTGGAGTTTAGTGGCATGTGAATGGCACACTCCAGAAGAGCAGATAGTCGTTCAGATCCTAGTCCTGCTGCCTTCTAATTGTGTGATCTTGGGCATATGTCTTAATGCTTCTGAGCCTCGGATTCTTCATCTGTAGAAAGGGGATGTCAACATGAAACTAAAAGAGTTAATGGGCCCAGTAAGTACCAGGCTCGTGCTAAGGCCTTTCTCAGTGTCTAGTTGTCCAAATGAGGACATTCAAGTGGAGGAAGTCCTCATTTTCCACTGAATTAACAGGGCTGGATGTGGGTTTTGTTTACTGAAATGTTTTCTATGGAGCTCTTAAAGGTCTCCGCCAGGCAAGGTGGCTCACACCTATAATTCCAGTGCTTTGGGAAGTAGAGGTGGGAGGGTTGCTTGGGGCCAGGAGTTTGAAACCAGCCTGGGCAACATAGTGTGACCCTGTCTCTGTTTAAAAAATAATAATAATAACTTGCTAGGCATAGTGGTGTGCTCCTGTAGTCCTCACTACATGAGAAGCTGAGTGGGAGAATCGCTTGAGCCCAGGAATTTGAGGCTGCAGTGAGCTAAAGTTGCACCAGTGCACTCCAGCCTGGGCAGCGGAGTGAGACTATCTCAGCAACAAAAAAAGTCCCAAACATGAGAAGACAGATGCCTGCTCAGACTCCAGAAATGGTTTTCCTTGGCTGGGCACAGTGGCTCATACCTGTAATTCCAGCAATTTGGGAGGCCATGGTGGATGGATGGCCTCAGCCCAGGAGTTTGGGACCAGCCTGGGCAACATGGCGAAACCCCATCTCTGCAAAAAAAATAAAAAAATATTAGCCAGGTGTGGTGGTGCAGTAATCCCAGCTACTTGGGAGGCTGAGGCACGAGAATCACTTGAATCCAGGAGGTGGAGTTTGCAGTGAGCTGAGATTGTGCCACTGCACTCCAGCCTTGCCACAGAGAGATTGCCTCAAAAAAAAAAAAAAAAAAAAAAAAAAGTTGGTCTCCTAAAATCTTACTAGATTTCTAGATAGGATCTGTTGATTATTCAAATAAATTGGAGGGGTGCTGTGGAGTATGGCAAAGAGAGATTGGAGCTAGCATTGTCTGTTGAAGGAAAGGCTCTTTCTGACTCTAGCTAACCCCTCCTGATACATACTTCCCTTGTTCTGGTTCCCTGTACCCGCACTATGAACACCATGCCTTTCCAACATCAATTTGATTGCCTGAGTCAATGCCTTGCTCCAGAGTTCTTTCATGTGTAAACACAAGCTTGGCTTTCTGGGACAAATTAGCCTTAGGCAAGCTTGAGTGATGAGGATTTTCCCCAGGCATCCCACATGCCCTAGTTTCAGATCCAGCAAACATTCATTAAGAGCCTTTTATTTGCCAGGCAAGGGGCAAGGTGCTTTCACTGATATTGTTCCTCCTCACAACAACTGCAAGAGGAAGGTATTATTAGCTCCCTTTTGTAAATAAAGAACCTGAGATTCAAAGATTTTAAATGATTTCCTTGCGGTTTCTGATAATCAGCCTCTACCCATTCTGCCCTACTCTATCATTCTGGAGAGCACTATTTGCCTGGGGCTGGATTTTTGCTGCTTTAAGGGGCTTTGATTATCACCTTTCTGACTTGGCAAAATCATCTTTGCCTTCAGAAATAATGCTAAGACTTTAGGAGGCTGAGGCGGGAGGATTGCTTAAACCCAGGAGTTCAAGATCAGCCTGGGCAACATAGCAAGACCTTGTCTCTATTGAAAAAAAAAAAAGAAGGCCAGGCCTGGTGGTTCACACTTATAATCATAGCCCTTTGGGAGGCTGGGGCAGGAGAATCCCTTGAGCCCAGGAGTTCAAGACCAACCTGGGCTATAGAAGGAGACCCTGTCTCTTTTTCAATTTTAAAATTATATAAAAAATTAATAATAAATAAAAAGAAAAGATGACAGTAGTCTGGTAAAAAGCCTCATTTCCCAGATATGGAATCTCATTAAGCAATTCAGATACCTTGAAGTTATCACTGACTCACCCCATCATATAGGCTTAGAAAAGTGAATTGAGGCCGGGTGTGGTGGCTCACACCTGTAGTCCTAGCACTTTGAGAGGCTAAGGTGGGTGGATCACCTGAGGTCAGGAGTTTGAGACCAGTCTGGCCAACATAGTGAAACTCCGTCTCAACTAAAAATACAAAAATTAGCCTGGTGTGGTAGCAGGCTCCTACAATCCCAGCTACTCAGGAGGCTGAGGCAAGAGAATTGCTTGAACCCTGGGGGCGCAAAGATTGCACTGAGCCAAGATTGCCCCACTTTACTCCAACCTGGGTGAAAGGGTGAAAGAGTGAAACTCTGGCCGAATGCTCATGTCTTTAATCCCAGCACTTTGGGAGGCTGAGGTGGGCGGATCATTTGAGGTGAGGAGTTGAAGACCAGCCTGGCCAACATGGTGAAACCCTGTCTTACTAAAAATACAAAAATTAGCCGGGTGCAGTGGCAGGTGCCTGTAATCCCAGCTACTCTGAAGGCTGAGGCAGGAGAACTGCTTGTACCGGGCGGCAGAGGTTGCAGTGAGCCGAGATCGCACCACTGCACTCCAGCCTGGGCAATAGAATGAGGCTTCATCTCAAAAAAAAAAAAAAAGTGAAACTCTATCTCAGAAAAAAAGAAAAGTGAGTTGAAGGTGAAAGCTCAAAACTTTTACTTCTGTGCACCTGGGAGCCCCTCTATAGCTTCTTTCCCTCTTCCCTAGGGGCTCCTCGGTTTAAAGGAATCCTCAGGGGAATCACTTTAGCAGCCCAACTTCCATACTTGGATGGAAAGACCCAGAGCTGCAGCACATTGGTACCAGCTAGAGGGTGTGTTAAAACATGGATTCCTGGGCCCCACCCCCAGGGTTTCTGCTTCAGGCAGTCTGGGATGAGGCCCAGAAATTTGCATGTCTGGTTTCCAGACCGGACTTTGACAACCACTAACCTAGAGAGTACTTTTAATGGCCAGTTTAGAGCGTGGGGCTGTTTACAGATGGTGTGTGTGGCCACTTTCTCTATCTGTGGTGAAGGGATCCTTTCCTTAAATATTTAATGAGCATCTCACGCTGCACCGCTGAGGGAAATTTAGAGGAATATTAACCTCGTCCCTGGTAGACTTTGGAGCCTAATTTGGAATTAGTATATTGCATTGCTGTGTGTAAAGTACTGTCCTCACCCCATTGAGTGGATATGGCAGAAGGCCTGAAGCACTAAGGGCGGGCTTCCTGGGGCAGGTGATATTTGAAAGGAAACCTGAGAATAAAAAGTATTGGCTGTGTGAGCATATGGGTGAAGAGAAACCCAGGGAGCAGAGCCTGTACCTTAAAGGGTCTGGAGATGCTGCACCAGGTGAGAAAAGGTTTGTATTTGTCCTGAGAAATCTACTGTGACTCCGAAATGTAAACCAAAAAGTATCAAAGACAAGTCTCAATCAACTTAAAGTTTGGCCAGGCAGGGTGGCTCATGCTTGTAATCCTAGCACTTTGGGAGGCCGAGGCCAGCGGATTGCTTGAGGCCAGGAGTTTGAGACCAGCCTGGCCAACATGGTGAAACCCCATCTTTACTAAAAATACAAAAGTTAGGTTAGGCGCGGTGGTTCATGCCTGTAATCTCAGCACTTTGGGAGGCCGAGGCGGGCGGATCACCTGAGGTTGGGAGTTCGAGACCAGCCTGACCAACATGGAGAAACCCCATCCCTACTGAAAATACAACATTAGCCAGGTGAGGTGGCACATGCCTGTAACCAGCTACTAGGGAGGCTGAGGCCGGAGAATCGCTTGAACCTGGGAGGCAGAGGAGGTAGCAGTGAGCTGAGATCGTGCCATTGCACTCCAGCCTGAGCAACAAGAGCGAAACCCTGTCTCAGAAAAAAAAAAAAAAAATTAGCTGGGCATAGTGGTATGCACCTGTAATCCAGCTTCTTGGGAGGCTTAGGCACCAGAATTGCTTGAACCTGGGAGGCAGAGGTTGCGGGGAGCTGAGATTGCCACTGGACTCCAGCCTGGGTGACAGAGTGAGATTCCATCTCAAAAAAATTTAGAAAGTTTATTTTGCCAAGTTTACAGGATATGCCCAACATGGCATGATGACATGTGCCCAACGTGGTAAGAGTATAGCTTGCTTTTATACATTTTAGGGAGACGTAATACATCAATCAATACATGTAAGATTTTCTATGTTGCTTCCATCTGGCAGAGCAGTACAACTTAAAAGGGGTGGAGAGGCTGCCAGGTCATAGGTACTCTGCTCTAGGGGTACTTAAGGGCTGCCAGGTCATAGGTACTGCTACTTTAAAGCCTCTAAGTAGCAGGCTTTAGAGAATAAACGGTAAATGTTTCTTGTCACACTTAAGGTCTGTGTTGGTGTTAACATTGGAGGGGTATGATGAGGCATGTCCAACTCCCTCTTCTCCTCATGGCCCAAACCAGTCTTTCAGGTTAAATTTTAGGGTGCCCTCGCTGAGCAGGAAGTCCATTCAGATGGTTGCAGGGGGCCTTCAAATTTTATTTTTGGTTTATAGATATGAAATGAAGATGCAACTGTATGGTGATAATGATGACATGTGGGTGCTTACTGTGTAGTTGGTACTGTGCTAAACATGTTACTTGCATCGTCTTATTTAATTCTGATACTCATCCAGTGAGGTAGAGGTCCAACTCTAATCCCCATTTGTAGTAGTTTGCTGAAGCCACAGTAACAAAGCACCATAAACTGGGTGGCTTAAACAGAAATTATTGTCTCATGGTTCTAGACACTATAAGTCGGAACTCAAGGTGTCTGCTGAGTTGATTTCTTTTCTTTTTTTGAGACAGAGTCTCACTCTGTCGCCCAGGCTGGATTACAGTGGCTCCATCTTGGCTCATTGCAACCTTCATCTCCCAGGTTCAAGTGATTCTCCTGCCTCAGCTCCTGAATAGCTGGGATTACAGGCACACGCTACCATGCCTAGCTAATTTTTGTATTTTTAGTGGAGATGGGGTTTCCCCATTTTGGCCAGGCTAATCTCAAACTCCTGACCTCAAGTGATCCATCTGCCTCAGCCTCCCAAAGTGCTGGGATTACAGGCGTCAGCCACCACACCTGGCCTTATTCTTTCTTACTTTGTAATGCCTTAAAGTCAAACAGGTTTTCCAAACAGAAATCAGAGTGTGTGCTTTACTCATGAACCAGCAAGACAGAGTGCTGGTTATCTGGCCTATCCTTGGGAATCTGCGATGTGTGGACATTTTAAGCATAGCATATAGATGAGTAATACTCAGGCCAGGTTCTGAAACATAATTTAATTATACTCCTGCATGTTTAAAAGAATACAGAACCGAAGAATTAAAAGCTGACCCAGAGCCAGGCTCGATGGCTGGCCAGGCATGGTGATTCACTCCTGTAATCCCAGCACTTTGGGAGGGCGAGGCGGTGAGGTCAGGTACTCCTGAGGTCAGGAGTTCCAGACCAGCCTGAACAACCTGGCGAAAACCAATCTCTACTAAAAAACAAACAAAACGGTCATGATGGTGCCACACCTGTAATCCCAGCTACTCGGGAAGCTTGAGGCAGGAGAATCGCTTGAACCCGGGAGGCAGAGGTTGCGGTGAGCCTAGATTGCACCACCATACTCCAGCCTGGGGAACAGAGCAAGACTCTTGTCTCAAAAAAAAAAAAAAAAAAGAAAGAAAAAAAAAAGCTGACCCAGAGCCCTAGATCTCTTAACTTTTCACAGCCAAATTTCTTAAAAGGCTTCTCTGTGCTTTTCATTCCTTTTCCTCACTATCACCTGCCCTTCTGACACTTTCTCCTCTATTTGTGCCAGACACTTCAAGGCCCAGGAAGTGGTTTCAGGTGTCCTATGGGCTGGGCACAGCACAAAATAAAAACTCTTCTCTTAGGAGGAACTGCCGTCTAATTGGCAATCACCAGTCTCGTTACTGTTTAAGGAAGATTATTATTATTATTATTTTCAAGACAGGGTCTTGCTCTGTTCCTTAGGCTGGAGTGCAGTGGCATGATCATAGCTCACTGCAGCCTCCATCCCCAGGCCTCAAGCAATCCTCCCGCTTCAGCCTCCCAAAGTGTTGGGATTATAGGTGTGAGCCACTGCACTGGGCTGGAAGCTTATCTTATGATTCCCATTTCATCTGATAAAATTGAGATGAAGAATTCATGTCTAGTTCTGGCTGGAATAGGGGGTAGGTGGGGGCATTACTGGAGCCCTGATTTTGGTTCTTCACTCACATAGGTTGAATGGTGGGTGAAAGAACTTTTCAGTTCAGACAAAATTTTTATTCATTTAGAGGTAATCTGATTGTGTAGTGAGATTAGGCAATCCCCTTGGGCAGGATTCACCACCCACTGCCATCAAAATTATTTTTGAAAAAAATAGGCTAGGCACGGTGGTTTATACCTGTGTTATAAGTAAAATTTTGATGCCACAAAAGAAATAGCACTTGAAGATAAATCCTCTCAACAAGGCACCTTCTATAGAAGGGTGTGGCAATGGTGGCCCCAATCTTGGACAAGTGGGGAAGGGGTACTAATGCCTGATGGGGGTCACCCCTACTGCTGTGCAGTTCCCCTATTGGCTAGGGTTAGACCGCACAAGCTAGACTAATCCTGATTGGCTATTTTAAAGAGAGCAGGGGTCCAAGCTGGAGTGGCAAGGTGCATGGTTTGGCAGGAAGGACGGTTACGGGTGGGTCAGAGCAGGTAGCCTGGGGTGACCTAGGTCAAAGAAGGTGATGGGAGCGGGTGACCAGAGCAGGTGACCGGGATGAGTCAGGATGGAGCTGGGGCTGGGGGAACAGATGCGAACTACTGATTAGAACTGTTAAAGTTGTTTACTGGAATTTCAAGGAAGTTAAACTTTAAAATAGAGAATTAAAGAATAAGAGAGCTGACCATACTGACATATTGATTCTTTGATGAGAAACTTGGGGTTCACTATAACACCTGTAGTCCAAGCACTTTCAGAGGCCAAGGTGAGTAGATAGCTTGAGCTCAGAAGTTCAGGACCAACCTGGGCAACATGGTGAAACCCTGTCTGTACAAAAAACATGACAAAATGAATACCTGAGTATGGTGGCGGGTGCCTGTAGTCCCTGCTACTTGGGGGTGCTGAGGCAGGAGAATCACTTTAGCCTAGGAGGTCCAGGTTGCAGTGAGCCAAGATTACACCACTGTACTCCAGTCTGGGTGACAAAGTGAGACCCTGTCTCCAAAAACAAAAACCAAAAAAAAATGATGTTTGAAAAAATATACACAATTTTTATTATAATTATTGCTGTTTGATATTGACATTTGAAATATAATTATTGATATTCAAGTAATCAAAATATTTGCATATATAAAATTATTTTTACTTCACATCTTAAGACTGGTTACATAAAATAATTAACTCTGTCAATACACTTTGAAAGGAGGCTTTATAAATTGTTAAATTTGTCTCTTCTGATAGCTGTAGCTCAGCGGAATAAATATGGCAATAAAGCAGGATGCTTTCCCAAGACTTAGGACAAGAAATCAAAATACTGTAGTGACTGAAGGATGATTCAAGCAAAGGCAGAACTTAATCAAAAAGGAAAAAATATGTAAAAAAATAAAGTGTCATTGGGAATAATAGCTAGGATTGGCTCTGGAAAAAATAAGTAGAAAAACACGCTGCTTATGTGATTTAGTGTTTACAATGTAAATCTGAAAGACATCTGAATCTCTTGGAAATAAACCTGATTGTTTAAAAACTTAGATCATGTCTCAGTGAGAGACCTCACCAAACAAAACACAGACAAAAACTTAGATCATGACTTTGGAGGTAGGAAAAGCCGAAAGCCCCATACATTCCTGGAATTAAATGAAAGATTTCATTCTTGTGTTTAATCTGGCCCTCCAATCCTACATTAGCAAATAATCGGATGTACCTTTGATAAACCTGATTTTATTCATTATGACTCCCCACCCTGCTTGCTTTCTTTCTTTCACTACTCTAGGAGTATGGGAAAGTTTAGCTGAATGTAGTCCTGGGTACCAGCAAGCTCTCCCAGAGATCATGGGACGGAAAGGCTCAGAAAACAAAACCAGATGTTAAAATCACACGATTCACTCAACTTGAAAACATAGTGAGAAGCAAGGGGCAAGAGATCGTGTATTAGTCAATTTTCATACTGCTGATAAAGACATACTCAAGACTGGGCAATTTACAAAAGAAAGAGTTTTAATTGGACTTACAGTTCCATATGGCTGGGGAGGCCTCACAATCATGGCAGAAGGTAAAAGGCAAGTCTCACATGGCAGCAGGCAAGAGAAGAGAGCTTGTGCAGGCACACTCCCTTTTTTAAAACCATCAGATCTCAGCTGGGTGTGGTGGCTCACTCTTGTAATCCCAGCACTTTTGGAGGCCAAGGAGGGCAGATCATGAGGTCAGGAGTTTGAGACCAGCCTGGCCAGCATAGTAAAAACCTGTGTCTACTAAAAATACAAAAAATTAGCTGGACGTGGTG
>PVKV010023381.1:0-19142 GCA_004027835.1 Alouatta palliata | reverse complement strand
ATGGAAAGTGTCTGAAGTCAGCATATACTTGCTCTGCTGGAGGGATGCAAGGCAATATGCCTGGTCAATAGCTATAGTTCATCAGTCATCTGTGTATTTTTTGTTTTTTGACATAGAGTCCCACTTCTCTCTCCCAGGCTGGGGTGCAGTGGCACGATCTCAGCTCACTGCAACTTCCGCCTCCTGGGTTCAAACGATTTGCCCAGCTAATTTTTTTTTTTTTTTTTTTTAGTACAGACAGGGTTTCACCATGTTGGCCAGGCTGGTCTGGAACTCCTGACTTCACCTGTCTCGGCCTCCCAAAGTGCTGGGATTACAGGTATGAGCCACCGTGCCCCACTAGTGATCTGTGTTTTATCTACATTTTGGGGCAGAGTATATGTGGGGCCAGAACTGAACATGATGGATGTCACTGATGGGTGATCAATTTAGGAATGACATAGCTGTCAATCTTGAGGTAACATGAGCTGAGCGCTATTATGTATTATTAATATTTATGAAATGTCTATTATTAACAACAATGTAAATCATAATCTAGAAAAATATTTTATATATAATTATATAATCAGTATATAATTGACTGGGTATGGTGGCTCAAGCCTATAATCCCAGCAGTTTGGGAGGCCAAGGCAAGTGGATCACCTGAGGTCAAGAATTCAAGATCAGCCTGGCGGTAGAACCCCATCCGTACTAAAAAATACAAAATTAGTGGGGCGTGGTGGCACATGCCTATAATTTCAGCTACTTGGGAGGCTGAGGCAGGAGAATCGCTTAAACCCAGGAGGCAGAGCTTGCGATGAACCAACATCATGTCATTGCGTTCCTGTCTGGTTGACAAGAGCAAAAACTCCATCTCAAAAAAAAAAATTTTTTTTAAGTATATAATTATATAAATTATACCTTATAAAATTGTATTGTAATTTTATTATATATAATGTATTCACAGTATATATGAATATATATGGTTTATATATTATAAAATATATAATTTTGTATTATATATTATATATAAAATACAATTATAAGTTAAATATTAAATTCACTATTTTTATTTATTTATTTATTTTGAGATGAAATCTCACTCTGTTGCCCAGGCTGGAGTGCAATGGTGTAATCTTGGCTCACTGCAACCTCTGCTTCCCAGATTCAAGTGATTCTCCTGCCTCAGCCTCCCGAGTAGCTGGGACTACAGGCGTGCACCACCACGCCCAGCTAATTTTTGTATTTTTTTAAGTAGAGACGAGGTTTCACTTTGTTGGCCAGGCTGGTCTTGAACTCCTGACCTCGTGATCCACCCACCTTGGCCTCCCAAGGTGCTGGGATTACAGGCCTGAGCCACCGTGCCCGGCCTTAAGTTCACTATTTTATTAAGTAAATCTTATAAGATTTAACGTTTATTTTATTCTTCCATTCCTTTGTATTTATAAGTAAAACTCTCATTTGTTTCATTCTTTTAATGCATATTTAACACACGAATATTCTATTCTGTTTATTGGTGGCATATCTCACAGGTTATTATCTTACACGTCTTACAACTTACTATCTACACTTAACACATCTTAGGAATTCTGCATGAGTCTTACAAGCTACTTATTTCCTCATTATCTATGCTACATACATCTCAGGAGTTTCATTCACCTGATTATTAAATTGTACTCTATACTACTTGGAAAGAGAACTTTAAATAAATGTACTTATTCAGCCAATTATGATATATTCATACAAATGGAATATTATGTAGTTAGAAAAAATGATGATGTAGATTTATTTCATGAAATATGTAGTCAAACTATATTCTTATGTAGAAATAGGTTGCAGAAGAGCACATCTGGTGTATGCCAAGTGTATACCCCAGGTGTCTAAGTTGTGTACACTATGTACCTACTTATCTGTGCAGAGAGATACCTGGAAAGGTACTCCATAGTTGGCTCTGGATGGTGACATTTTAGTTGCACTTGACCACTTTTTGATGATCTGCTTGTATAGTTTGAGTGAATGAACAATGATCACTTACATTAAAAATTGAAATCCAAATGTGTGTGTTTGTACAAACATATATGCAAATAACATAAAAAGAAGTGTAAGACCAGACCCTTTTCTTCTGAAAACTGTAGACAGCATTTTGCAAATAATAATTATTTTTTAAAAAGTATCTTTATTTTAAAACATTTTTAGCCAGGTATGGTGGCTCAGGCCTATAATCTCAGCACTTTTTGAGGCCAAGGCAAGGATTGCCTCAGTTCAGGAATTCAAGACCAGCCTGGCAACATGGCAAAACTCCATCTCTACCCAAAATACAAAAATTAGCTGGGTGTGGTGGTGCATGCCTATGTTTCCAGCTACTTGAGAGGCTGAGGTGGGAGGATCACTTGAGCCTTGGAGGTGGAGGTTGCAGTGACCCGAGATTGTGCCATTGTACTCCAGGGAGACCTTGTTTCAAAAAAATAAATAAATAAATAAATAAAAATAGAGACAAGGTTTCACCATGGTTCCCAGACTGATCTCAAACTCCTGAGCTCCAGCGATCCATCCACCTCGGCCCTTCCAAAGTGCTGAGATTACAAGTGTGCGTGAGCTGCCGCGCCCAGCTGCAATTAATGATTTTCTAAACTTCCAAATGTTTTACCTGGCTTCAAAATTGTAATCTGTCTTGTGCCGGAGAACTGTAAAAATGTCCCTTTAGCAGACTTTCCTAAACCTCTCCCATGATGAGAATCACCTGGAGGTGCATATGAATGCTGTCAGTTCACGTGCCCTTCATAGACTCACTGAATTGGAATCTCTAGGAAGGGACCTAGGACACTGGTTTTAACAAGTGCCTGTGGTGATTCCTATCATCAGAGAAATTTAGGACACTGTCTTATAGAACCATAAATTTTATGAGCCACATTTTCGATTTTTATTGAACATCTCCTGGAAATGCCTTTTCCAGGCCAGTTTCCTTTGTTTAAAGAGGGCTGGCTGGGCACAGTGGCTCGCACCTGTGATTCCAGCACTTTGGGAGGCCGAGGCAGGTGGATCACTGAGGTCAGGAGTTCAAGACCAGCCTAGCCAACATGGCGAAACCCTGTCTCTACTAAAAATACAAAAATTAGCTGGGCGTGGTGGCAGGTACCTGTAGTCCCAGCTACTCAGGAGGCTGAGACAGGAGAATTGCTTGAACTTAGGAGGCGGAGGTTGCAGTGAGTCGAGATCGCGCCACTGCACTGCAGCCTGGGCAACAAGAGCGAAATTCCGTCTTAAAGAAAAAAAGAAGCCCATGATAATTCGCATGCCTACCCTGGAAAGCTATTTGTTTGCTACTTTTTTCTAAGGCCACTTTCAGATCTGAAAATTCTTTGTGAATCTAGGAGACTCTTCAGCAACTTTCAATCTGTATTGATCGGGGATCTTGAATTCTTAGAGCTAGTGGATTCTGGTGATAAGTTTTTCAAAGCAATTCAGGAATGCAGAGGCCCCTCTGGTTTCCTCAGAGTATTAGACAGTCCCCTGGGCCTTGCTCACCTTGGATTCCCTCTTAGAGCCCCTGAGAGAAGTGCCTTTTTATTTAGTGAAAATTTTTGTTTACTAAAATGTTTTTCTTAAAGTATTTTGGGGGTGAAGGGAGCTCTGAAATTCAGTTAGACAACAGAACAACATTTGAATCAATGATTCTCTTGCTTAAGGGAGTCAGATTGCATTTGTGGCACTGACCTTTTTAATATTTCATAGGAAGAGTTTCACAAACTTGATTCCCCAGCATTGCTTATATAAAACTCGCCTCAGTTGCTGCGAGAGCAAAAATCGTCATGTATTCTGTTAAAAGGAGCTAAAAGGAAAGCAATAATAACAACCACACCTCTCCTCCCACCTCATGCAATTGTTTTACTGGTAGAGGCAAAGAATACAGGAGCCAGAAAGCTGGGAAATAAATGGGCTTTTAATCTGACAGACCTGGGCTTGGATTCTTTCTTTTTTTGAGGCAGGATCTCACTTTGTCACTGAGGCTGGGGCGCAGTGGCACAGTGGCACAGTGGCACAGTCACGGCTCACTGAAGCCTCAACCTCCCGGACTCAAGTAATCCTTCTGCCTCAGCCTCCTGAGTAGCCAGGACTTCAGGGCTATGCTATCACGCTGGCTAATTTATTTTTATTACTTTTATTTTTTGTAGAGACAGGGTCTTCCTATGTTGCCCAAGCTGGTCTTGAACTCCTGGACTCCTGCGATCCTCCCACCTTGGTCTCCCAAAGTGCTGGGATTACAGGTGTGGCCACCATGCCTGGTGGGTTTGGATTCTCTACTCACGATCTGCTTGGGAAGATGACCTCGGACAAACTGCTTTCTCTGAAGCATAGTTTCTTTATGTATAAAGCAGAGGCAATAATACCAACTATATAGTCACTACATTAAATGACTTAGTGTAGTATATGAAAAGCTCTTGGTGCATAATATGCATTTAATCAATCATTGTTTATCAGAGTTTTTGCTTATGTGTGTTTGTTTCTCAGTGGAGGGTTAATAGGGGGGTCTCTATCCCCGAAAAGAGAATGTGGCTTTCATATGTTCTGCAGTGTAAACAGCAGTAACATGATAAAAGCTGTCATACCTCAGAGCACCTGGGAGTGCCTCTGAGGACCAGGGTATCCTGCCAGGAAGAAGTGTTCCTCCATGTTGCAGAGCACTCTCCGCAGCAGGTACGTCTAAACTAGACTGTGTACCGTAGGATGCGTCTTGGCTTTCCAGGACTGGAGCTGGGTTATGCTCAGCCTCAACCTCGGGAGGAGCACCACCATGGCCTCTGCCCACCAGCTTGAGTACACCTAGATCAGCCTTATACGTCACCTAGGAGTTTGCATGTGGTCAGTTTAGACTACAGCCGTCTCCTTCCAACTCAGGATTCTCCCCAAACACCAGTCTAGAGCACCTCAGCTTCTTAATCCATTCAGGCCACAGCTGACTCTGAATTGCACAGCTAATTCTTTTTTTTTTTTTTTTTTTTTTTTGAGACAAGTCTTGCTCTGTCACCCAGGCTGGAGTGCAGTGGTGCAATCTTGGCTAGGCAACCTCTGCCTCCCAGGCTCAAGCCATCCTCCTGCTTCAGCCTCCCAAGTAGCTGGGACTACAGGCATGCATCACCACACCCAGCTAATTTCTTTTGTAGAGATCAGGTTTGCTCTGTTGCCCAAGACTGGTCTTGAACTCTTGGGCTCAAGCAGTCCTCCCATCTTGGCCTCCCAGAGTGCTGGGATTATAGGCGTGAGCCATATGCCTGACCTTATTTACTATTTTTAATAAAAATAACACACAGCCAGGCACCTAGGCTCATGCCTGTAATCATGGCACTTTGGGAGACCAAGGTGGGAGGATAGCTAGAGGCCAGGAGTTTGAGGCCACCTTGTGCAACTGCAAGACCTCATCTCTACTAAAAAAAGAATACATACATATATATATGTATTCTGAGTAGCTGGGATTACAGGCATGCACCACCATGCCTAGCTAAATTTTGTATTTTTAGTAGAGATGGGGTGGAGTTTCACCATGTTGGCCAGGCTGGTCTTGAATTCCTGACCTCAAGTGATCTGCTCGCCTCCCAAAGTGCTGGGATTACAGGCGTAAGCAACCACACCTAGCCTTAAAAATAATTTTTAAAAAAATTAGCCAGGCCTGATGGTGTGGGCCTGTAGTCCCCACTACTTGGGAGGCTGAGGTGGAAGTATTGCTTGAGCCCAGGAGTTGGAGGTTGCTATGAGCTATGATTGTGCCACTGAACTCCAGCCTGGGCAAGAGTGAGACCCTTTCCCAAAAATAAATAAAATAGGCTGGGTATGGTGGCTCACGCCTGTAATCCTAGCACTTTGGGAGACCGAGGAGGGCAGATCACTTGAGGTCAGGAGTTTGAAACCAGCCTGGTCAACATAGTGAAACCCCGTCTGTACGAAAAATACAAAAAAATTAGCCAGGTGTGGTGGCAGGTGCCTGTAATCCCAGCTAGTTGGGAGACTGAGGCAGGAGAATCACTTGAACCCAGGAGGCGGAGGTTGCAGTGAGCTGCAATCACACTACACTCCAGCCTGGGCAACAGCGAGACTCCATCTCAGAAAACAAAAAGCAACAAAAAATCCAATAAGTTAATAAACAAATAGAATATTTATTTTGGGAGGCTGAAGCAGGAGGATGGCTTGAGCCTGGGAGGCAGAGGTTGCCTAGCCGAGATCATACCACTGCACTCCAGCCTGGGTGACAGAGCAAGACTTGTCTCAAAAAAAAAATTAAAAAGAATTAGCTGTGCAATTCAGAGTCAGCTGTGGCCTGAATGGATTAAGAAGCTGAGGTGCTCTAGACTGGTGTTTGGCGAGAGTCCTGGGTTGGAAGGAGACGGCCATAGTCTAGGCTGACTACATGCAGACTCCTAGGTGACTTATAGGGCTGATCTGGGTGTGCTCAGGCTGGTGGGCAGAGGCCATGGTGGTGTTCCTCCTGGGGCTGAGGCCGAGCATAACCCAGCTCCAGTCCTGGAAAGCCAAGACACATCCTATGGTACACGGTACAAAAATAGGATCTCATTTTTGTAAACATTTTTGGTCTCTTGTAGTCATCCATGTAGTCTGTATATATGTCTGGAATGTTCACCTAATGTTGAAGATGGATATTAGGGCTTTAGTTTTTAAATTTCTTTGTACTCTTCTGAACTGCTCAAATGCTTTATAATGAGCAACTGATAAACCCAGTGGTCTAAAAAATTAACAAAAATGAGCATAGTTTTTAGTAACTGTGGAACAATGTAAATAGCTTTACATCTTAAGTTACCTGCTTTTACTAAATAGAAGACTGTCTACCTGGTCCGATGTGGTGGCGAGGCCAGGCAGCTGAGGCAGGCAGATCAATTGAGGCCAGGAGTTCAAGACCAGGCTGGCCAACATGATGAAACTCCATCTCTACTAAAAGTACAAAAGTTAGCCAGGCATGGTGGCACATGATTGCAATCCCAGCTACTTGGGAGGTTAAGGCAAGAGAATTGCTTGGACCTGGGAGGCAGAGGTTGTGGTGAGCCAAGATTGCACCACTGCACTCCCAGCCTGGGCAACAGAGCGAGAGTCTGTCAAAAAAAGAAAGAAGAAGAAGAAGAAGAAGAAGGAAAAGGAAAAGGAGGAGGAGGAGGTGGAGGGGGAGGGGGAGGAGAAGGTGGTTTACATGAAAATTTGTTCTGTTCTTTGAGATAGTAGAAATGTAGATACCAACATATTGGGTTTAATGGCAAAAACCACAATTACTTTTGCACCAACCTAAAATAATTGAAAAGTAGCAACTTACAGCAGCTTACTACTCTTTCTACGCAGCTTACTGCTCTTTCTATGTAATACTGAAATATGGAAACAATCTTGAAGACAGGTAGTCTGAAAATTGTTTATGAGTGATCCACAGAATGTTTCTAAAGGAAAAGCAAGACTCTTCAGTTGCCCAAAAGATAGGGGAGGCCTGAGAGTTCTTACAGTGGTTTAGAATGTGTCCATCTGTGCTGGAAGATAGCTTGAAAATACTTTGCTGTCTTTGTAGCCTTTACAAATCTACGATTGCCATAAAGTCAGCTTTGTTCCCTATTTCTAGAACCATCATATATTTGAATGAGGAACATCTCAACTCAGAGGTCTGTTTTTTCTTGGGGGTAGGCATCAGAAGGCATATGGCATTAGAAGCAGCTCTGTATACAACTGAAAGCAGTCTTGTAGCCATTTAGGATCTGGGAAGCATACAAGTTAACTACCCCCACCCCAAAAAAGAAGAGGACTTTAACTAACTTTGAAAGTGAGCATGAGGGCAGGGCACAGCGGCTCATGCCTGTAATCCCAGCCCTTTGGGAGGCCGAGGCAGGTGGATTACCTAAGGTCAGGAGTTTGAGACCAGCCTGGCAACACGGTGAAACCCCATCTCTACTAAAAATACAAAAATTAGCTGGGCATGGTGGTGGGTACCTATAGACCCAGCTACTTGGGAGGTTGAGACAGGAGAATCGCTTGAACCTGAGAGGCAGAGGTTGCAATGAGCCAAGATCACACCGTTGCATTCCAGCCTGAGCAACAACGGAGAATCTCAAAAACAAAAAAAAGTGAATAATTTATAATAATTAAAAGTGAAAACATAAGGGAGTAAGCGGAACATTAGATGCCACTCTCCCAGAGGTAATCCGAGGGGCCATTGAGTGTCATGGTTATTATGGGTGGAAGCCTGCAGGTGAACTGGGGTGGGTACTGGTACTGGTGTCTGGACTGAGGAAAATGGGAGGAGCCAGGAGAGCAGGAGAGGAGATAAGGCTGCTGGGAAGCAGGTGCGGGGAAGAGGGGGAGGACACTAGGCCTTTACTGAAAAAACGGTAGGTTCCTCGGTCGGAGTTTTAGCTGCTGCCTCGGCACTTTAGTCATACCTGTAGTTGAGCAATTCTCCTGACGTGTCAGCATGTGTTTACATATCTTTGTTTTCATCACACGGTGAGCAGGTTCCCTTTTATAAATAGTCTTTATCTTCTCTCTAGCTACCCCAGGGTATATGGTAGGCACTCAAGAAAGGTTTGTTAAAGGAGTTATGATTCCAGTCTGCCTTACAGTGTATACATTAACTAAATTGTTCAGTGAACCTGTAAACTTTTCTGTTTTTTTTTTTTTTTTTTTTGAGATGGAGTTTCACTCTTGTTGCCCAGGCTGGAGTGCAGTGGTGTGATCTCGGCTCACCACAACCTCTACCTTTTGAGTTCAAGCAATTCTCTTGCCTCAGCCTCCCAAGTAGCTGGGATTACGGGTGCCCACCACCATGCCCAGCTAATTTTTTTGTATTTTTAGTAGAGATGGGGTTTCACCATGTTGATCAGGCAGGTCTTGAACTCCTGACCCCAATTGATCTGCCCACCTCGGCCTCCCAAAGTGCTGGGATTACAGGCATGAGCCACCATGCCTGGCTGACCCTGTAAACTTTTCAATGTTAGTTTTCTTTGCTCCCAGTTGATGATACTTTATAACCATATTGCAGATGCATACATATTATGTATATATGTGTGTAGGTGTGTATATGTATATATCTCTGTATACACAATGTCATCTTAAGTAAGCCAGAAACCTGAGAGTCACCCTAGGCTCACTTCCCTCTCTGTCTCCCCCTGTGTAGTCAGGCAGTCATCCAGCCTGCTGATCTATTTCCTTAGCTTCTCTAGAATCTGGCTCCCTTTTGTCTAATGCTGCCTAACTTCATAGCCACGTCATCTCTCACCTGCATTCCCACAAAAGTGCGTCATCATCATAATGAACATCATCAGTTCTCCATGGAGATATATACATGGAGATATATATATATATACACACATATATATATATATGTATATACACACATACGTATACATACGTCTTTCTCAAGAATCTCTACATTCTTAAGAAAATATGACTAAAAGGCATTTAGTGTATGACATTAATTTGAAGTCTTCTGACCACCATATTTCTTATTTTATTTTTTGAGACAGGGTCTTACTCTGTCACCCAGGCTGGAGTGTAGTGGTGCAATCATAGCTTACTGTAGCCTCAGACTCCTGGGTTCAAGCAATCCTCCCACTAAGTTCTCAAGTAGCTGGGACTACAAGCGCATACTACCATGCCCAGCTAATTTTATTTTATTATTAGTTTTTGTAGAGACAGGGTCTCACTATGCTGCCCAGGCTGGACTCAAAGCCCTAGGCTCAAGCAATCCTCCCGTCTAGCCTCCCAAAGTGCTGGCATTACAAGCATGAGCCCCTGCACCCAGCTGACCAACCTATTTCAGAGACCTTATATATTGT
The DNA here is from genome assembly GCA_004027835.1 of Alouatta palliata. NCBI lineage: Eukaryota > Metazoa > Chordata > Mammalia > Primates > Atelidae > Alouatta > Alouatta palliata. Next base: position 9,348 of record PVKV010023381.1, on the reverse strand, counting down.
AATATACATGAAAAGTATTGAAAAAAATTGTCCATTGCACAAACAATGACTAAATTTAAAAAGAAAATACATGCACAATCCTACCTATTCATGAAATCATTTTTTTGCAGACTTCCAAGTTCTTTTAAAATAATTTTGTCATTGTCATCATCTTATGTTAGATATAATTGGTGTTCTTTTTTGTTGATAATTATAGCATTATCATTCTACTTGTCATATAGACTTCCTTATTACAATTTTAAATGATGGTCTGCTATGCCAATTAAATTGATTTACTGTAATTTAATAGCCCAGCCACCCATCATTGGACATTGGTGGTTTCCACCGTTCATTATTAGATATAGGCATACAATGAAGTGCTGCCTCACACCTAGTCACTCACTGTAATCTAACCTCCAGTCCTATCTTTCTGTTGAAACAGCTCTGGCCAAGATGAGCAGTGGTCCTCTGTTTAATGAGCATCATCAGTTCTTACCTTAATTGACCTCCTCAAAATTCCATGTTGGCCTCTCACTCCTTCCTGAAGTTTGTTCTTTCCTTGGCTTTTAGGACACTCTCCTCCGGAAGGCTTTTTCTTCCCTTTCTGGCAGTTCCCCTTTGGTCTCTGTTCCTGCGACTTAAGTCTGCCCCCTAAATATTGGCCTTACCAGAGATGAGTCCTGTCCTTAGTCCTCTCTTGCCTTAATCTATGTCACATCTCTGAATGTGGGATTGTCCCCTCCCAAGACTTCAACTTTTATGGTACATTGATGATACACAAATAACTTCCTCCATCCCAAATCTCTCTACTCAAATACTCATCAGTGCCTAGCACATAGTAGACACTTGATACATGTTTGTTAAATGACTGAACATCTTCACCTGGATGACCCATAGCACTTGAAAATCAGTCTATAACTAAACTTGTCATCCTTCTTCAAGCTCCTCCCAAGATCTGCTCCCACTCCTGTGTTCTTTGTTTTGATAAAAACCACCATCATCTCCTTTAAGTAAGTCAGAAACCTGAGAGTCACCCTAGGCTCACTTCCCTCTGCGTCTCCCCCTATCTAGTCAGGCAGTCATCCAGCCTGCTGACCTACTTCCTTAGTTTCTCTAGAATCTGGCTCCCTTTTGTCTAACACTGCCTAACTTCACAGCCATGTCATCTCTCACCTGCATTCCCACAAAAATGCATTTTTTGCCGGTCTTGTCATTCTTACTAACACTCTCCTCCCGCCACTTCCCACCCCCATCCCCACTAGCTGTTAAATCCATCTTTATACTTGCCTGGGCAGCTTCACCTCCTGGAACCTCAAGAATAAACCTACTGTCTCTTCATTCCTTACTTCTCTCAGTGTTATTTATTTCCCTTACCTGGAAGGCTTTTTCCCTTGTGTGTGTCTCAAAAACTCATTCCACTGTGTCCTTTAGAATGCATAAGCAACCCCATGTCTGGAAAGCCTTCCCTAACTCTCTCCCTCCAGACCACTCTGAGCCTGCCAGGAATCTCAGTACTGACAGTTTCTCATTACTTGTTGTTTGTCTACTGCAAAAGGCTGAGTTCCCTGAGGCAGGATCCTGAGTATTTTATCAAGGAGTTGACAGAGGTCTTCAGTAAGTACCTGTTGGGTGGAAGTTCTCTGGATAAACACATTCTAGGAGTGGGGTTAAAATGTGCAAACCCACATGTGAAGATATGACTAATAAATTGCTTCTCCAAAGAGGTGTATTGATTTACATTGCCACCAGCAAAAAAGCCAGTATATCAACTGAAGCATGTATCTAACAACCATTTATTGAATGCTTATCATCTGTCAGGTGTTGTGCCAGAAGAATGGAATTCATATATTTCATTATTTTGAGTAGTGCAGTCCAACAGAACTTTCTTCAGTGATGGAAATATTCTATATCTGCACTGTCCCATAGGGTAGCTATTAGCCACATGTGGCTTCTGAGCCCTTGAAGTGAGACAAGTGTGACTAGGGAACTGAATTTCTCATTTCCTCTAATTTTAGTTATTTTACATGTAAACGTAAACACTCTGGTGGCAAGTGGTCATCTTATTGAACGGTGCAGCTCTAGAGAGAAAAAGGGAAATCAGTCAGCAGATGTAACTACTACATTCTGGATTATTTTTTAAATACTATGGGTCTAAGCCTACCTCATTAATGTGTGACCAGCTGTCAAGTGCTATCATTTTTATTAGCACCACCTAATTTGGGAAACATTTTTTTTTATTTTTTCCTTTTCTAAATTAAAACAACTTTTTAAAAATAGAGATGGGGTCTTACTATGTTGCCCAGACTGGTCTCAAACTTGTGGGCTCAAGTGATTCTCCTGCTTTGGCCTCCCAAAGTGCTGGAATTACAGGCATGAGCCACCGTGCCTGGCCAGATTTGAGAAACATTTCATAAATAGGTGCCTAGATCAGGAAAGCAACACCTTACGTCAGGAAAACAACCAAAATGTCTAAGTCTAGAGACTTGAGGCAAAGTGGGCAACGTTACTCACAGTGCTTTCTGTCCAGAGGCGTGGACTTAGTTACTCCAAAGGAGGCCAGAAGCATAACACTTCTGGAGAGGCATCTACTGGACTTGTTTTTCCACTAAACTGCTAGAATTGTTTTGATCAGGCAGGAAGTGAAGCAACTTTTCAGGGAGAGAGCCTAGCATCTGCATCTCCTCTGGGGCGGACCACACCTTTTACCTTCTACTTGTGAGCCTAAGTCGAATTTTGCTTTCCAATTTAGGGAAGAGCAGGGTAGGCAAACTATTCTCCTACAAGATGTTTTTTTCTTTTTTTAGATTTAAAATCCAAAGTTATATTTTAAATCGGTACCTGTTTGGATTCTCCAAATTAATTTATATTCTCCTAAAATAGATACTTAACCTAACTGCACGATTCTTTGCACATAGAGGACTTTGAAACGAATAAGTACACTGAGTTGCATTAGATGAGTACTATCGGATAAGCGCTTGTGACCTACTGGCAACCTTTTATAAGCTGATGATGGGAGAGGAGTTTCAATCTCTTTTGGAGTTGTTGGAAATGTGCCAAAGAGATAACCAGGAGTATGTTGTCCTGAAAGTCCTGTTTTAATATTTAACACGAACATCTTATGTTCCCGGAATTCGAGTAAGCAGTTGTTGGGCCGAGAAATCTGGCGTACAAGGCCGTGCATGTATTGATTGTGTTGGACACTCTGGCCAGCAGCACCCCGACCTCACTCCAGCCCTCCAAACTCGGCAGCGCTTCCCGGCACGCGCGCGCTCGGAGCGAGACCTGCTCGCTCCAGTGCGCGCCGCGGAGCGAACCATCGGGTTGGCGGGGGTGGAGGGGTGCAGGCGTGGGAGCCGCTGGCCGCTCGGTCCTCGGACTTCTCCTGCCGCCGCCGCCCGCCGCCCGCCGCCCGCCCCCCGGCCGGGAGTCGCGCTTGACGCGGTTCGCCGCGGAGACCTTGGAGGCGCGGCGCGGCGCCGGCGAGCCCTCCCACTACGGGCGGGTAGGTGGTAGCGGCCGATTTGAGAATTTCCCGGGCCGGGCAGCGGGCGCGGAGGCGCAACGCTGGGGCGGGGGCGGGCCGACGCCGCCGCAGCCGCGGGAGGAGGGACAAAGGGGTGGGTCCCCGCGGGTTGGCACCCCGGCGGCCAGGGCTGCGGGTTAGAGCGCTGGCCCTTGGTGCCCAGGAGGAGTAGGAGCAAGAGCAGAAGCTGGGCCCAGAGCTGCGTGTCTACGCGGGACCTGAGCCCGAGATGCCCGTACGAGGAGATAGGGGGTTTCAGCCCCGGCGGGAGCTGTCAGGTTGGCTCCGTGTAAGTGCCTCCTTGCGCCGCGCGGTTGGGAGGAGGGTCGCGAGCGTCAGCGTGGGAGGGCGGGTGGGCTCTGCTCGCGGGCTGCTCTGAAGTTGTTCTCCGATGCGTAGGAAGCTGGGATTCTCCCACCCGGACGTGGGGCGCAGGGGAGGGGTAGATTTCACCGGCCGGGTTGATGGCTCGTGGCCTCCGGGGCTCCTGGAACCTTTTCTCTACTCTGAAGTCCCTTAGGCAGGAGATTAAGGCGCGAGTAGGGGACACTATCTTGAACCCGCTGTCCTTGATTTCTGCCGGCTTGGAGATGTCTCGTTGTGCCTGTTGTGTCGCTTGTATGTCTTTGTGTTTGCTTCTGTGTTTCAAACCACACTCTGTAGTGATGCAAAGTTACCGCTTGTGTACGTGAAAAAAGTAAAAGTTGTTTTTTTTTTTTCATTAGGGAATGGGGATGAAAATTTGGAAGAAAGCATAAAAGGAGTGTGATGAATGCTTTGTATTCTATTACTATCCTACCTGTCACCAGTTCCTTTTATGTCTTCATTTGTCGAATTTCAGCTTTTACTCGGTAGTTTAAGTTGTAAATAATCAGGGATTTCTATCACAGGGTTTTAACATTCTTGAAATGTGGACAAACTTGGGAGTGAGTGCTCCCAGGCTTAGTAATGGAATACAGTCTCCCACCTCTATTTCAGCTTCAGTTCTTAGGCTGGGCTGCTTTTCCGGCAGCTGTCTGGCCTGAGTAATGCTGGTTGTGGTTTCCCTGAAGTTCCCAGCGGAGAGTCATCCCATGATAGAAACTGCCTCGCGCTGCTCACTCCCGCTCAGCTCGGGGAATCCCAGAGGGGAGGAGGCAGGCCATTTGCTTCAGCTCCCCAGGTGGTCCGTGCTGGGCGTGCTGACGGTCCTCCTGAGAAAACAGGTCCACTTTTGTCAGCATAATTCAGAGAGATGTAATTTTTTGAGAGAGCACACCTAGGCGGGAGATCTCTTGAAGTGAGAAATTCATAGTGGTAAAGGTATTTGTAGCAAAGTACCACATTATATCCTGCTTGAGAGAATGAAATTGGATTTTTCAGTAAGTTTTCATGAACAACTGCACTTCAATGTGGGGATTACGGAGATGGGCAAGAGCGTGCCTCTGCTACACAGTTCCGCTGGGAAACCCTGGAAGCAATTAAGAATCCAATGAGTGCCATTTAGAAATATGGACAGGGTGCTGGAGCTTCCTCACTGTGGGGAGATGGCAGAAGTGGGGGTGCTTTACTAAGGCAACGGTGACTTTTGAGGTGTTTCTTGTGGTTTTTCAGAGCTGCTTCTTCAGATTGATGAAGGGGAACTCCCCCCCCCCACCGAAATGCTAGTGTAACTTTTTCAGTACCATCCAGCTATTATAATACTGAATGAGCCTTACCCGTGCCAGTCACTGTGGGGGGATACAAAGATGAACAAGGTGCAGTTTCTGCATTTAAGAGTCTAGTGGACCTGAAACTGTTAGACTTTACTCTGTTATCTCTGTCGGGATTCCTGAGGCTGAGGGAGGGGAATGTGTGATAGCTACACCGATGCACACTCGGCAATACGGAAATTCAGCAAAGGATGGGATCGGTCCTATATGCACTCCCTTCAGGGACTCTTGCTGGGAATGAAGGGCATTTTCTACAGTGGTTCACCGTGCAAACACTGTAGAAAATGGGGCAAGTAATGTGCCCACCTCACGGGGCTGAGCGAGGTCTGAGTGAAACGACATAGACTACAAGGCATGTAGCGGATGCCAAGAAAATGGTAGCTAGTAAAATGAACCAAAATGGGGACTGAAAACTCTTAAGTGCTGGGTCCTGGGTTGATAAGGGAGATGAGATCTAGAGGTACAAGTAGGAGGTGCTGGGTAGGTGTCCAGGAAAAAACTGAAAGCGTTCTCGTTCATACTCTGTTGAAAGGCCTTGAATGCCACAACAAAACTTTCGGTGGGGGGAAGTCATAGAAATCCCTAATGTATTAATACCTTGACTTTCCCTATAAAAGAAGTGAACCAATTTCCCAGTAAACATTCCACCCTATAACTGTTTTTGAGACATTCATAGGCTTAAGACCAATGCATTTTTACATCGCCCCCTGGGAAATTGCATTTGCAATGACTTCTGCCTCCATTTAACTTTTGATCTAGTTCTTTGTACATTGACAAAAGTTCACAGCCAACAATTTCTCTTCAGGACAACTGTGAGAACTTTCTGCATGCTACTGAAGGCAAGGGGGATTTTGAGGTTAGCAAAGTTTTCTCTCCTTAAGAAGGTTATCCTTTTAGGAGACATAGTTCTTGAAACTAGGTGGGGCCACTTTAGTCCTGTGTACAATAATGTGTTTAGTAATATAAATAGTAATTTAGAAAGTCATGCAGATTTGGTTGGGGTGTGGCATGAGGTGTGGGTGTGGTAGGGGCGGGGTGAAGAGGTAGAAGGGTTCCCAGTCACTGCTGAAACTTCCAATATACTCTACCAAGAATATGAGCCACCAGGGAATTCCTTGCCTAATCTCTAGAACGAATCCCATTAACCAGTTGTGGCTACAGATGAATTTATCTAGGTTGAGAGCTGATTCCCAATAACATGCCTCATTGATTTGACTCTAAGCAGTAATCAGGGGTCCAACAGTTGTTGACTAGAGTGGCCTTGGACCAACCAGCCTTGATTTTCCAGAGAAGGTGATTTGGGGTATGGTAGTGTCTGAGGGTGAGATTGCCCCAGATGGGAGTGGAGGGAAGCAGAACAATTTTCTCTGGTGTTTTACTGAGTTTGTGTCTTGATCCTAAATCCAAGGGTCAGGGTCAGAAACAGACTCAGAGGTTAGATTTAATGCCCATTTAGTGGGTTAAACACATCAACGGTTATATGAACTTTGTTAAGGTTTAAAAAACTATGTAGTGCCTGTTTCACCCTCACCTACATTTAGTGGGTTATTTTTGCCGTCAGCCTTTTTAGTAGATGCCCATATAGAAAGTAAATTTGGGAGGGTCTAAGGTGGTATTACTTACTATTAAACTTTTTAAAAAGACTATGTAATAGCAATGGGAAAAAAGTTTAGGCATGGAACTTCAATATGCAGTATTGCAATAGCTAGTTTTAATTTTCTTTCTTTTTTTTTTTTTTTCGAGATAGAGTCTTGCTCTGTTTCCCAGGCTGGAGTGTGGTGGCACGATCTTGGCTCACTGCAACCCCTGCCTCCCAGGTTCAAGTGATTCTTCTGCCTCAGCCTTCCAGTAGCTGGGATTATTAGAAGTGAGCCACCGTGCCCGGCCACTAGTTTTAATTTTGGATGGTACCTAGGAAAGCAGTTGATTGAGCTAGTATGCTGCATAAATTGTACTATGAGAGGCAGAGTTCCCAGCTGGAGAGTGTCTGCTCCCACTTTTTCCATTTGATTAGGAAAAGCACTTCTTAGAACTTGATGACTGACAGCTGGAGTCCCAGAAGGGCTGCACAAACTGGGGCAATGGCTACCCGTAACAGTGACGGCTCCGTTCTGTTTTTTAAAGGAATTAGTGTCTCCATCATCCAGCTGGCAATTAAACAACTAAAGCTTCATCATTCTGGATAACCTGTGAGCTCTCAGAAAAGACAGACTAAGGACTGCCATACCCCCCAAATACCTAATCATTTAATTAAGCATTTTCTCTACCTTTTATGCTATCCCCAAAACAGTGCTTTCCAGAGTCTGGTATACAGACAGACCTACAGGTGGTGCAGGGAGATACATATTCTATTTTTCAATTATGATGCATGAATATTATATGTTAGGAATAAAACACATAAAGCCAGCTACCACAGTCATTTATTTCATGGCTAGATTGCTTAGAATGAGGCAAAAATAAATATTAAGTAAAGCAGTGAGTTTGCTTTAAGAAAAATTATCAACTTTGGGAATGAGTAACATGAGGCTAAGGCAAAAATGGTAAAGATAGCCCTTGACATCTGAGGTGTGCAGAGTATTGCTTAAAATATGAGTGTGTCCCTTACTTACAGAGAGCCTGGCATACCTCGACCATACCTTCAAGAAAGTCAAAACACGGAATGGCCTAGAATAGCCAGGCAAGTTGATGGACTTTCTGTCCTAAGCGTGTGCATCTTCCTCTTACCCACCCAGATCTCCTAGGTGTGGTTGCAGACAGTATACTTGTGGAGCTGTTTTAATGTCTGGCCCAATTCTCATTCCTTTCTCTCCTTCCACAAGCCTTTCTGCAGTTTTTAAAGGTCTGGCAGTGTGACATTTTTCATACGATAGAGTGATAGGGGAGGATATATTTTGGCATTGGTGAGGGACATCACTCTATTATCAAGTGACTCTTGCTCGTGGTTCATTGCCAAAGAATGTGGACAGCAAAACAGCCTTACATTTAATACATTTATCAAAGTCTTTCCAAAAAATACCAACTGGATAAGGTGTTTTTTATATATGAAGCTTGTATTGGTCTGTAAAACAGGCTTTCACATTTTCGTAGGAACTGGAAGCCTTGAGGTAGAAAACAAGTAGCCCTGCTTTGACCTAGAGCATGCATGCTCATGGCAGGTAAATAAAACAAGGAGAAGAGAAAATACTGTTTGAGTCACCAGAATCTCTAGTGATATGTGTGTTCACAGCATTTCTGAGAAATCTCAAGCTTTCAATTAGTAACTTGTACTTTAGTCATTTAAAATCAGCACAGTTATTTGTTCAGTGCCTCCGCCAGATGGTTAAAGTTAAATCAGGTTTTTTAACCCGAAAAACATAATGTAGCTTTCCTTAACCATTTACACACCATTGTATATTACAGACCATAGTCAGATACATTTTGTAATAATGAATGGTTAACTTTTAGCCAAATTAGAATATCAGTGGTTATGGTTTCTATTTTATTTCTCTTCCTCCAGTTACTGTATGGGGGTGCAGTAACAGCAGTGGTGGTGAAAGTGAATTTCTTGATGGATCTTCCATGAATTAAATATTTGTGTTTTAGGAAGTTAGGCTGACCAAAAGATTTCAAATCATGCCATGAATCATGGCAAATATCTTATGGCACATCCTTGAGTATACATGTTTGCTAAATTTGACCTATATGTGTATGTGAACATGGACTACAGAATTAATTGGTGTGATAATTATTATTTCTATTGTAGATTTTAATCAGTCACATTAAATATATGCATTATGTTCACAGGGAAAACATGGTATCATATTTGGAAACTTTAATTATAGTATGCCTCATATTATAGACACCCTATATAACTATGGGACTAAATATGTGAGTTAGTGACAAGTCAGGCATTTGGAGGGAATGTTTGTAACCCATTGTGGGAGAGAGTTATTAGAATAGTTATTCTTACTGATAGGTAACAGTTATGACTGTAATGAATAGATCGTGACTAAAATCCACTTATGGCTTTGCCATCGTATTAACAACTTTGATGGAAATATGTGAGAACATTGTCAATCTTTGGATTTTGTCACTTGAGTTGAAGGTAAACAGAGACAACAGTACTTTCTAGTCATCCATAGGAATTAATGAATACTTCCAGGACATGTAGCTTTT
>PVKV010023380.1:0-33466 GCA_004027835.1 Alouatta palliata | reverse complement strand
GAGACCATCCTGGTCAACATGGTGAAACCCCGTCTCTACTAAAAATACAAAAATTAGCTGGGCATGGTGGCACATGCCTGTAGTCCCAGCTACTCGGGAGGCTGAGGCAGGAGAATTGCTTGAACCCAGGAGGCGGAGGTTGCGGTGAGCCGAGATCGCGCCATTGCACTCCAGCCTGGGTAACAAGAGCAAAACTCTGTCTCAAAAAAAAAAAAAAAAAAAAAAAAAACTGCTTCAAAAGTAACTGCAAACAGAGCCCAGGAAGCGCTGCTGCCTGCACAGGCCCCAAGCACAAGGATTCCTTCCTCCTCATGCTGGCAGCATCTGGGCTAACTAAGTGAGCCCTCTCCTGCTGGGTCAGTGACCCGGAGGTCAGCATGGGCTGCCATCAGTGCGGAGGGTGGAACTGCTGCTGCCGCCTGGCCAGAGTCAGGGCCTCTGCAGGTCCCATGGCCAGCTCCACAGCCGGGCCCACGATTTGGGAGCTGGCGCCGGCCTCCCTCCCCTGCCATTGAGGGGACCTGGCTGTGGCTGTGGAGTTCCCTTTCCTAGCCCTGGTCAGTCTCAGTGTGGTAGGAGTTATTAAGAAATTATTTTAGGCAGATAGAGACGAAAAGGGGTCCTTGGGAAGTTTTTATTTTCAAAGCAGATCTTAGAGCCAGGCTGGCAAAGGCCGGCCATTAGAAACTGGGTCCACCCAAACATGGTGATTCCCGCGGCCTTCTTGTCCTTGCCCCACATGTTCCTGGCAGCATGGCTGCCACCACGCATCCCCACTAGCCTAGGACATCCTGGCGCCCTTTATTTGCATATTAAAAGGCTAGGGCGAGGGCCAGCTTTTTCCCAGGCTAGTGACTGACATGCCTGGTCAAACCAATCCCCTGAGCCCTATGTAAATCAGACACTGCCTCCTCCAGCCTCTAAAAATACCTGGCTGCTATAGGCCCCACTTGAGGTTCTTTCTCTCGGCTTTGGAGCTCCAACTCCCTCTGTCTCTGTACGGTGGCGCTTCTTCCTTCTTTCTTGCCTATTAAACTCTCCGCTCCTTAAAACTACTCCTCATGTGTTCCCATCGTTTTTTCTACAACTTGAGATGAAGAACCTGGTGTTCCTCCACTCATCGCAGCTGTATCATCGGGAGACAGGCTGGTGTTCCCCGTGCACACATGTGAGCCACAGTGTGGTTTGGTGGCCTCAGCATGAGAGGCTCCCCACTCAGGTCCCTTCCACAGGCCTTCGGTGGGCATGGAAGGATCTCACAAATGGTGCGGGCCCTGTGGTCACTTTGAGGTCACAGACTGTAGCTTGCTGAGGGGAGGGCTGCTGCCTCAGTCATCCCTGAGACCCAGGGCAGCCCTGGGGCAGCCTGTACAACAAATCATAGACCGCATCAGCCATTTGAGGAGACGATGGAATTCACAATGTGCCAACTGGCTGCTGCCATCCTGGCCAAGCTCACAGCGGGATTTCATTGCATGACTCTTCTGCCACCATTCAAGGCAGAAAAGGGCAGACTTCCCCTGGGGCCCCTCCCCTGCCAAAAGCAGAGCCACTAGGAGACCATCAGGGACACAGGTGGGAAGCCAGGGCCCCTGCCTGCCCCGGTGCAGGCCTCCAGCCCTGCCAGCCAGCAGGGGAGCTACCCTTCCAGGAGGGGTCTGGATGCTGGGCATCCTGCAGCTTCGCCAGACGGGCCTACGTCTGAGTGCTGTCCCCAACCCTATGAGACACTCTGAACACCCCACTTTGTTCCCTGCAGGCACAGCTACTCAAACAAAAGTCCAGACCTGCTGCTACAGAACATCGGAATCACTCAGGACCCCCAAGGTAGCATGCTCGGTGGACTGGATGAGGCGTCCGGGACATCCCACGTTCGGGAGGAAGTGGGAGGCCAGGGGTTGCTGAGATGCGCAGTGGGATGAGGACACAGCCTGACCTGCGGGCCTTAGGGGTGCCCTCGGGTCCCAGACCACCAACCAGACGGGACCACAGACCAGCCTCGGGTCATGGAGCACCAGCCAGATGGGGCCTGCCCCAAATCACTAAGCTAACAGGAAAAGTCAAGCTGGGAACTGCTGAGGGCAAACCTGCCTCCCGTTCTATTCAAAGCCACCCCACTGCTCACGGAGATAAATGTGTATCTGACCGCTTCCTTCGGAGAGGGTAACCAGAAGCTCAAAAGAAGGAAAGCATTTGTCTCTTATCTACCTACGACCCGCAAGCCCCCTCCCACGCTTTGAGTCTTTCTGCCTTTGCTTTGAGTTGTCCCGCCTCTGCAGCCAGAACCCATGTTCATCCTGCATGTGTTGAATTGATGTCTCATATCTGCCTAAAATGTATAAAACCAAACTGCTCAGACCACCTTGGGCGCACGTCACCAGGACCTCCTGAGGCTGGGTCACAGCCAGGCATCCTCAATCTCGGCAAAATAAACTTTCTGAATTAACTGAGACCTGTTTCGGATTTTCAGAGTTCACAGAGGTGAGGGTGGTCTTAGGGACTGTTTGGGACCCCCTCACACTGTAGTGGCCCTCAAATTTTCACGGCCATTGGAGTTATCAAATGAACAAAAAGGTCAGCAGGCCAGTCAATGAAGGCTCTTAGACGCCTCTTTGCTATGTGCACCCCAAAATGCGTGTTGGAAACTTGGTGTCCCTTGTGGCAAACTCCCTGGGCAACAGAGTGAGACTGCCTTAAAAAAAAAAAGTAATAGATGTCCCTTATTAAAAATTATAGAAACCTTTTAAAAAGTATAAATAAATATACAGTCTTTTCTAATCTCTCACCCGCTTTTTGTCGGCTGCCTTCTAGTATAGGTGTACCTATAAATGGAAGGGGCTCAATGTATGCACACCTTGGGGAGTGACTATTGATCAGGGCTCTGCCACAGGAATGCACTGATGCTGTGGGAATGGGTCATTGTCTTCGGAGTTTGGCCCCCTCTTCTTTGTTCATGAGCTCTCACCCTCTCTCCAGCTCCTGCCACGGGGCGGCTCTCACCAGATGCCAGCACCATGCTCTTGGATTTCCCCACCTTCAGAACCATGAGCTGAATTAACTTCTTTTTAAACAGATTACCTAGCCTGTGGCATTCTGTGATATAAACAGAAAACAAAGATGCTCTTATTCCATCTGCGTTATTGCTCAGCAGTCTACCTGTTTACCCCTTCCCACCTCCTTGCCCCCATCCTGCCACCCGTGGGACTGGACAATGAGCCTGCAGAACCTGGTCAGTGTCCTCTTCACTGAACAAAGATTGTGTGAGAGCAGCGTAGAATACATCAGAGACACCAGTAAATGCCACCAACCTTGTTTCTGTCTTCAGTTCTGGCTGCTTGTCGACACGCCGGATGCCAGATGGAGGAACCTGTTGACAAATTCCCAACAGGGAAGTGATTAGAGTTATTTCCCACATTGCAGGAGCCTGTGTGGAAACACAGGAGGGAGCTGGTCCATGCACAGACATACACTCAGACTCCACCCTCCAAGCGGCCCTGAGCATCCTCTCTGTGCTGGAGCTAGTGCCGGGCAGTGGGTGCCGAGATCACAGTCCCCGCCCCCAGGGGCTCAGAGCCCAGTTGTGGGATGGAGGCAGGAAATAGGCAGGGAAACGCATGGCTGTGCACTAACTGCTTCCTCTGTCTTGAGGAGCCTGGGGGGCAGGCATCTCACCCCGCTTGGGGCAGCTGGAAGATTCTTCTCTGAGGAGGGAGTACTTGAAGGAGTTTCAAGCCCAGAGAGGAGGATCCCTGGCTAGGATGTAGGATTGGCTGCCTGCATGTTGAGGGCAATGGCAGGGCCGCCCTGCAGACAGCTGAGGCTGCAACCTGGGTGGGAGCCAGCCTTGGGGAGAGGACTTTGGGGACAGGGCTCTAAGCTGAGAGGCGGGAACAGAGAACCTCAGTTGGGAAGTGGGCCTGCTCCTTAGGGTATGGGGTATGTTTGGTGGGAGCCAGGCATAAGGCTCAAACTGGGCACAAGGCTCACCCCACCTGTCACTAATTTACTCAGTCTCCAAGCCTTCTTGTGTCTCAGTTTCTCTAGCTGTAAGCTCTGTCCAGCCACCCATGTCAATAGCCACTACCATCAACATAACAAGGTCACCCAGCACCAAGTAACCCCAACATCCCTGGCACTCTGGTCTCTTTTCTAATTCAACCTCTACCTGCCCCAGGTCTTTGGTATTTTTCCACCTAAGAATAGAGCTAATAAGAATTCTACCTTGTCAGGTCACTGGGTGAATTAAGTAAAATTAAGTAGAGGTAATAAAGGATCAGAAAAGTGCTCTGTTGTATACAAATGTTGGTTGCATTAGTGCAACCCTTCTTGTGCATGAGGGACTCCGTAAATGTCAGCTCTCCCTGCCCACCTTCCCATCCTTCAGGACCTGGGGCACTTGCTCCTCCTGGGGCCTCCCTGAACCTCAGCCTGACCCACTTGCATGGCTGTGTCTCCATCTCTCACCCACCGCTTCCACGAAGGTGAGGGCTGCGGCTGACCCGTGTATCCTACAAACAAGCCACACAGGCTGGCACATAGTCAGGGCTGAAAAGGGTGTGTGGAATGAAGAAACTTATCCTATCTCCTGCCTACAAAGCCTTCTGGGTCATGTGGATTTCATAACATCTCCTTTCTGGGGACACAGCAGCAACTCAGAGCTCTGAGAGATGGTGACTGGATTATATATGTGTGTGAGTATATATAAAACATTTGTTGTTTATAAGTTTAAAAAATGTTGTGACCATAAAGTAACAGGGCCGGGCACAGTGGCTCATGCCTATAATCCAGCATTTCGGGAGGCCAAGGCAGGCGGATCACCTGAGATCAGGAGTTCAAGACCAGGCTGGCCAACATGGCAAAATCCTTATCAAAAATACAAAATTTAGTCAGGCACTATGGTGGGCACCTACAATCCCAGGTACTCAGGAGGCTGAGGCAGGAGGATGGCTTGAACCTGGGAGGTGGAGGTTGCCAAGACTGCACCACTGCATTACAGCCTGGGCAACAGAGCAATACTCTGTCTCAAAAAAAATAATAAATGTCCCTTATTAAAAATTATAGAAACCTTTAAAAAGTATAAATAAAATGAAAATCACTTCTAATCTCTCACCCGCTTTTTGTTGGTTGCCTTCTAGTAGAGGTGTAAACAGAAGGGATTCAGTGTACATACACAATTTCTCTCTCCTCTCCTTTCCTGTCCTCTCCTCCTTCCCTTTTTTTTTTTTTTTTTTTGAGACAGGGTCTCACTGTGTCACCCAGCCTGGCACGCAGTGGTACAAACACAGCCCACTGCAGTCCCCACCTCCTGGGCTCAAGTAATCCTCCTGCCTCAGCCTCCCAAGTAACTGAGACTACAGGCGAATGCCACCATGCCTGGCTAATTTTTCATTTTTTTGTTCAGATGGGGTGTCACTATGTTACCCAGGCTGGTCTTGAACTCCTGGGCTCAAGCAATCTGCTTGCCTCAGCCTCCCAAAGTGCTGGGATTACAGGCATGAGCCACCACACCCAGCCTATAGACACAATTTCATATCCTACATATTTGCTTAAAAATGTCTTGAACATTTCCTCATTAAATATCAAAACATGCAACTTTAAGGGCTACATAATATGGATAGACAAGAATTTTATCTCTCTACTCTTCCTGATCTTTCTTTTCTATATATATATATATTTTTTTTTTTAAACAGAGTCTCACTCTGTTTTCCAGGTTGGAGTGCAGTGGTGCGATCTCCACCTCCTAGGTGGAGATCACTGCAATCTCCACCTCCTAGGTTCAAGACGCTCTTGTGTCTCAGCCTCCTGAGTAGCTGGGATTACAGGCATGGACCACCACAACCAGTTTTAGCAGAGACGGGTTCGCTGTGCTGGCCAGGCTGGTTGTGAACTCCTGACCTCAGGTGATCCGCCCACGTCGGCCTCCCAAAGTGCTGGGATTACAGGCCTGAGCCCCTGCAGCAGCCTCCTCTTATCTTTCTCATGTGTTATTTATTTCTAAATGATGCTGCAGGGCTCCACTGCACACAACTGGCACATATTCCTAGAAATGGAGTCTTGGCTCAAAGAGTGGGGTCATGTTTAGGGCTCCTGAGATTTTTCTGGCAATTTCCCAATTTTCACCCCTATCAGCTGCATAAGAACTTCTCACCAATGTGGGGCTCACACTTCCTTTTCATCTTTGTCACCCCAGTGAGAAAAACGAGTATCTCATTATTTTAATATGGGCATCTTAACAATTACTGGGATCTAACATCCCACCCCATGTTTTTGGGAAAGTCCATGGCAGGAGCAGTGGTGGCATTGTGGGGGTTGGGCTGCTTCGTCACCCAGGAGACCGTGGGGGTCGCTGGGATCCATGCTTTTCAGAGCTTTTATTGGAGCAGGATTTGTTTGCCAAATAATATCTGCAGAGCCATCACCCCTAGAGGCCACACAGAGGGTCTCAGGATGACCAGGCAGCGTGGGGGCCCCAAGGAAGCCCGTGCCAGGGAGCAGAGCCTGAAAGCCACACAGCTGGTCTGACCTGTCATCATTCAGACTGAGAAATCCAAGTCTGGAGAGGGGATGGGCCTGGGTTCAACACCCCACAGAACCTCACAGCAGAAGCAGGGGCCGGCCTCGGCCAGTCCTGAAGGGTGTCTTTGTTCCTGAGATGAGGTTACCCTTGATGTGAACTTGTGTCCCCCAGCTGCCGTCCCAAGGCCATTGTGCTCAGCGTCCACCGGGCCCTGCTGTCTAAGGGCACCCTTTACTGTGGTGGTCACGCCCCATGCAGAGCAAGTTCCCCACCCAGATAGCCTGGCACTGCTGGGACGGTCCCAAAGGACCCTTTGACAGGCTCTCGAGCAGAGACTCAAGGAACAGGCGACACCGGGGACGAGGCTGTCCTGTCTGACGTCACCTCGCTGGGTTCGGCCTGAGAAAGGGAGGCCTGTGTGACCCACGGCCTGGTGACGATGGCTGCATGAGGTCATTCCGCAGCCTGCAGGGGCCTGCATGGCAGACGCTCTGACAGCAGTCTCCCTGACTCAGCCAGGCCCAGCTGGCCTCTGGGAGCACTGGAGACAGAATCTTCAAGAGGGAGTTGTGGTTAAAGAGACCAAGTCTCGATATCAGAACCCTCCTCGACGGGACCCCTCTGCCCCATCCAGTCCATCATCAGGCCTGGGGGCTGCACTCCAACACACGGCCCCTGTCCCACCAGTGCCCCTGTGACCTCTGAACCCTCTTCTCAACTAGGCCTCGACCTTTCCGCAGGCCGCCACCACCACCCTCACAACCCCTGCAGTCTCAGGCCCGCCTGGCCCAGTTTCCGTGAGAATCCTGCAAAATCAGTGGCAGAAATCCCCGGGCCTAGAAGCCTCGTCTCCCTCCACTTCTGATTGAGTTCCTCATCCCTTCCTCGAAGTCTCAGTCCTTATCCCGTCTTCAGTGAGCATCTCATGGTGTCAGTTCAGCAAGAAGCCCAGTACCTCCAGTGACTTTCCACCCGCTGCCCGACCCCTGCTCATCAGCTGCAATCTGCACTGTCTGCCATTCAGAATCTTACCCCCTCTCTTCCATTGCATGGTCCTGACTCCTGTTGTAAAGTCCGGAAGTGTCTTCCTTACTCGTTTTAACAAGGGCCAGAATAATTTTCTTTAGCAGGGAGGGCTCAGGGAATGAATAAGCAATACGTGGGGGGGGGGGGTGGTCAGCGTGATAAGATGAAGCGAAACTCTAGGAGCCTGTCTGCAAGGAGAGTGACGGCGCTCAGAATATGCCACCCCAAACAGGACTAGGAGGCCAGAATGTGCGGCCCCTGACATGCTCCTCTGGCATAAGAGTTCTTTTGACTTGATTACTGGGGGAAACAGCAGACTCAGAAAAGCACTGAAAACCGAGTAGAAATGACCATTTTATAAGGGGAATCGAGATCTCCAAAGGGAACCTCCATCTCTAAGGGTGTCTCCTCTCTGCACCAGGAAGATGAGGATGACCCAAAGTCCCTGGGATCTCTTCTCCACGGAGAAGATGCACAGCACTGCCCCCTTGCCTAAGGTCCCCTCCTGTCCCATCTCAACATAACTGTCCCTCCCCACACCCTTTCTTCTTTGTTGTAGGGAATGCTGTTGTCTCAGCCTGAGGTCAAAGCTGCCTCTTTGATGGCTGGGCATGGTAGCTCACACCTGTAATCTCAGCACTTTGGGAGGCCAAGGTGGGCAGATTGCCTGAGGTCAGGAGTTTGAGACCAGCCTGACCAACATGGTGAAACTCCGTCTCTACTAAAAATACAAAAAAAATTAGCCAGGTATGCTGGTGCATGCCTGTAGTCCCAGCTACTTGGGAGGCTGAGACAGGAGAATCACTTGAACCCGGGAGGCTGAGGTTGCAGTGAGCCAAGTTCTTGCCACTGTACTCTAACCTGGGCAAGACAGCAAGACTCTGTCTCAAAAAACCAAAAACGAAAAACCCCAAAGCTGCCTCTTGGAGATCTGCCCCTGCGTGTCCTCATTTCTCTGGGCTACCTCTGGAGCATACACGAGGTGCATGTGTCAATAAGCTTCTGTTCATCCTTCTCTTGTTAATCTGCCTTTTGTTACAGGGATCTGTCCCAACTAAGAACTATAAAAGGTAGAAAATTACGTTTCTTCCCCCTGCAAGAGTCATTGCCTCCCTCCTCCCCTGTCACTGGACACCTGCATTGTGAAGATATAAAGGGTAGCCGAATGCCGCCATCAGAAGGTTAATTTAATTGTGAAAATGAGGAGCAATGAGTTAAAAAGGGTTGATCTGGGAGGAGGAGAGATAGCCAGTCATCAAGCCTCGCTCTTTCTTCAGTCTGGCAGCCCACAGGACACCCCGCCTTTGTGATAACAGTGATTGCTTTTTTTTTTTTTTTGAGATGGAGTTTTGCTCTGTCGCACAGGCTGGAGTGCAGTGGTGTGATCTCAGCTTACTGTAATCTCTGTCTCCCAGGTTCAAGCAATTCCCTGCCTCAGCCTCCCAGATAGCTGGGAATACAGGTACCTGCCATCACACCCAACTAATTTTTATACCTTTAGTAGAGGCGGGGTTTCACCATTTTGGCCAGGCAGGTCTTGAACTCCTGACCTCAGGATCCACCTGCCTCGGCCTCCTAAAGTGCTGCGATTATTAGGCATGAGCCACTGCACCTGGCCGATTGCAGTGATTTTTCATGGCTTGGGGCATTTCCCATGAGGCCCGTCAGAAATCCGCTAAGTTTTCCTCCAAACTCTCCTTTCACCAATGCTCAGTGGGGCTGGTTCTTCCCTTGCTCCTGGAAGAAAACCTCGGGCACTGCCAGTGGCCCTCAGGACCTTGCTACCACCCTTGTTTGTGGACAAAGGGGTCACAGTGGCTGGGGTGCCTGGGGCAGGAAAACCTCCAACTCCTAACTTGGACTCCCTGAGCTGGGGTGGCTTTCCTGAAGGGGCCTAACGTGGCAGCGGATGTTAACAGGACGCATTTGCTTAAGCTTTGCTACTCGGAGCCAACCAGCCGGCACTTCTGGGTTCTGGTCTTCGGCCAGGCCCTTTTCCTCTCCTGCTGGTCTCGGGCTCACTGAGATCGTTGGACAGACAAGGCGGGCTGAGGAGGCCGTCCTGGCATGTGCCCCCACCCTGCCTTGCCAGCTCCCCACTGTGGCTGGGCTGTGGGTGACCTAGCGAGATGACACCGTAACCAACCCGTTCACACCCAGCATGTGGTGTGGGCCTCATGGAGAGGGCAGTTCCCTGGCCTAGGGGACCAAACAGCACATTTTATTTTTTACCTTGAAGATACATCTCTTCGCCTTCTGCAAACATCTGGCCGCACCTGACACATAGCGCGCAGGAAGGGTGGTAGTGCTTCTCCCCAGCCTGCGAAGAAAGCATAAGGCAGAACGTTTCTACTAAAGCAGAAATGTCGGTTGGTCACAGCACCCGGCATGGACACAGCACGCCCTGCGCACAGGTACGCAGGGGATACTGGGAGGGCCAGTCCCCACCATCGGGACCCGTATTTGTCTCAGTGAGCGGCGATCGCACCACTGCTCTCCAGCCTGGGTGGCAGAGCAAGACTCCATCTCAAGACTTTTCTCCTGCACATGGCCTGGTGTGGCCTCCTCTGCAGCCTCCAGGCCAGGTGACAAGGCCACGAATGTCTTCCGGCAAAGGGGCCCTTTCCGCAGGTGAGGAGGCTGACTTCAGTCCCGCCTGTCCTCCAGGGCCCAGGCCTCGGCACCAGTTGGCCCCTCCATGGAGCAGCCCCCCGACTCCCCCTCCCCTGCCACCCTGACTGCCATCTCAGCCTACATGCCACCTCCTCTCGGGAGCTTTCCCTCATGCTTCCCTAATCTGGACGTTCACGGCCCGATTTCCACACTGTTTGGCGATTACTTGGGTGTATTCTTCCCCACTAGACGGCCAGCCTCTCAAGCGCAGGCCTGGCAACCTGGGCCACTTCAGGAAGCACCAGGTGTGGGGATCTCTCTGGAGAGCAGGTCACGCCTCAGCATCTGGCCCCAGAATGTGGGTGAAACGGTCGTTTCGCTGATCACAATTAACATGCCCAGTGGTCTGAGTAGCCCTCTTAAGTGTACATCAGAGATCGAGACAGCTCCGTATTTTTAAAAATAAAAGTCACAGATACGAACGTCACAGTTGTCCACTGTGGGCTCACTGCATTCATAACGAGTATTCCTGAGGCTGTGACCTGTGACCCGTCCTCACACCTGCCGAATCCAGGTGCCTCTGCTTCACACTGACTTCCTCTAACAGCAGGAGTTTGGTGACAGCCACAGGGAACAGGAAGCAATCCTGCAGGTCATACAGACCCTGCTGTCTACACGGCACGCCCACATGTGAATCAACGGAGGACGCTGCTGGGACAGTTTCTAAGGCGACGGGCTTGAGCCCTCCACAGCGGCAGTGGCTACGCCTCCAGAGCTCGTCACAGCTCGTCACACACTTTGAGTCCTTGTGGCAGTGCTATGGGTATACTGTTACTCTTATTTACCATAAGAGGCACAGAGAGGTGGAAGAGCTTCAGCAAGATCACACAGCAGCAGGTGGTGGAGCTGCGGTGAGTGCAGAGCTTAAGCCCATGCTTGTGCCTTGCAGGCTCTCAACCCACAGCCTGGCCGTCCCCGAGTCCTGGCACGGATCCCAGGCCCGGGGAGTGGACCCCCTCTTCACATGCTCCCCGCTACAGCTTGACTGTTTGTCCCCTTCAAAACTCATGTTGAAATCTAATCACTAGTGTGGCAGTATTGAGAGCTGGGCCATTAAGAGGGGAGTGGACGGTGAAGGCCCTGTCCTCAGGATGGACGGATCCATTCATGGACTAATGGGCCGTCGCGGGAGCGGGACTGGTGGCTCGGAAGAGAGGAAAGGTCTGAGCCAGCCAGCATACTCCGCCCCTCGCCATGGGATGCCCTGCGTCCTCTCAAGACTGCAGAAAGTTCCCACCAGCCACAGGATATGCCCCCTCCACTCCAGACTTTGCAGCCTCCGTCACTGTAGGAAATTGATCCTTTTCTCTATAAATTACCCAGGAGTTTCAGGCATTCTGTTATGCGTCACGGGAATGGACTAACACACACTTCACCCTCACATCCTGAACGAACATCACGGAGGATGCTGGTGAACTGATCCAAGCCAAGGAAGTCGGACACAAGAAAACAGGCCCCAGGTTTATGAAGTGCAGAACCAGGCAAAAGGATCTACATGGCTAGAGTGCCCTCGGGGACTCACGGGGGAGCCTGGGACACTGGGCCTGTTCTCTTTCTTAACTTAGCACTGGTTACATGTGTCCAGTTTGTAAAGATGTATCCAGATGCACAGGTATAATGCATGCACCCCTCTGTGTGTATTACAAGCCAACAAAGTGGTTTTCCCATAAAATGGACCGAAGACCTAAACGCAAGAGCTAAAACTGAAAAATGATTAGAAGGAAACGTGCTGTTAAGAGGACAGGTGCCATGGTTCATGCCTGTAAATCCCAGTGCTTTCAGAGGCTGAGGCAAGAGGATCACTTGAGGCCAGTTCAGGACCAGCCTGGGCAACATAGTGAGACCGGGTCTCTACAAAAAAACTGAAAAATTAGCCAGGTGTGATGGCTCGTGCCTGTAGTCCCAGCTACTCAGGAGGCTGAGGCGGGAGGATCCTTTGAGCCCAGGAGTTCTAAGTTACAGTGACCTCTGATCACGCCACTCACTGCAGTCTGGGTGACAGAGTGAAACCCAGACTCTTAAAGAAATATTTTAAAAAGGTGGGCAAAGGACTCAAATAGACACTTCTTCAATTAAAATATAGAAATGGCCAACTGGTACATGAAAATGGGCTCAACATCACTGTCACTGAGAAAATGCAAATCAAAACCACAGGAGACACCCCTTCATACCCATGAGGGCAGCTACAATGATAACATCACAAAAAGGAAAATCAAAGGTGTCAGCGAGGACGTCAAGAAACAGGACCCTCCTGCACTGCTGATGGAGACACAGCGGTATAGCTACTGTGGAAAACGGTTTGTTGGTTAAGAAGTTAAACACAGAATTACCAGGAGCCGGAAATTTCACTTCTTGGCATTTAGGGAAAACAAAGAGAAAAGAACTGGAGAAATGACAACTTGGCCAGGTGAGGTGGCTCAAGCCTGTAATCCCAGCACTTTGGAGGCTGAGGTAGACAGATCACCTGAGGTCAGGAGTTCAAGACCAGCCTGACCAACATGGCGAAATCCAGACTCTACTAAAAATACAAAAATTAGCCGGGCATGGTGGCGGGTACCTGTAGTCCTAGCTACTTGGGAGGCTGAGGCAGGAGAATTGCTTGAACCCGGGAGGTGGAGGTTGCAGTGAAATGAGATCGCACCACTGCACTCCAGCCTGGGTGACAGAGCAAGACTCTGTCTAAAAAAGAAAGAAAGAAAGAAAGAAAGAAAACAGGTCCACACAAAAACCTGTACGTGATGTTCAGCAGCATTGTACATAACAGCCAAAGGGTAGAAACAGCCCCAGCGTCCACCATGGAAGAAGAAACTGCGGTGTATCCACGTCAGGGAGTGCTATTCAGCCACGGACAGGAATGTAAGTGCTGATCCTGCTACAACATGGATGAGCTCTGAAAACGTGCGCAGTGAAGGAAGCCAGACTTGAAGCCACAGGGTAGAGGATTCCTTCTCTGTGGAACATCCAGAGCTGGAGACTCCATGGAGACAGAAGTGGGTGAGCAGCTGCCAAGGGGCTGGGGGAGGAGGGAATGGGGAGTGACTGTCTATGGGGGTGAGGTTTCCTCTCGGTGTGATGAGAAAGTTCTGGAATTAGAACTGGAAGCTGCGCAATATCGTGAATGCCCAAATGCCACTGAACATTTTAAATGGTGATTGTATGTTACATGAATGTCACTTCAATTTGTTCCTTATTTTTTTTTGAGAGGGAGTCTCGCTCCGTTGCCCAGGCTGGAGTGCAGTGGCATGATCTCAGCTCACTGCAACCTCCACCTCCCGGGTTCAAGAGATTCTCCTGCCTCGGCCTCCCAAGTAGCTGGGATTACAGGTGCGCACCACCACACCCGGCTAAGTTTTGTATTCTTAGTAGTGACGGGGTTTCGCCATGTTGGCCAGGATGGTCTCCAACTCTTGACCTCGTGGTCCGCCTCAGCCTCCCAAAGTGCTGGGATTACAGGAGCCGCTGCGCCTGGCCCTCAATTTTTTAAAGAAGAGTTGATCCCCAAATGGCCGACTTTTAAATTACCAGCCACATGCCAAGACTTGTGTCAGGTGCTCTGCCCGCCTCAAGTTCATCCTCACGGCAGCCCCTTGGGGTGGGCACTATTGTCTATCCTTGTTTTCCAGAGCAGGAGGTCAAGGTTCAGGGAAGCAAGGAGGCCTACCCAAGGCAGTATCATTGAGAGAATGAGGAGCGAGATCCAAAGCAGGTGGGCTGGACTCTGCCTCCGGGGAAGACACTGTGGGTCCTGCGGACAATTGGGGACATTTGTGGCTAAGCCCCAACAGGTCCCAGGCCACAGAGCGTAGAATTTCCCACATCCTCGGCTCACCGGTTCCCCGTCAACAGCCCTCCTCCCACACCCAATGCACAGACACAGGATAAGGGAGGCTGAGCTCCTGGCACGCTGCGGGCAGAGACGGAAGCCTTCCACGCTCTACACGCTGTACATGCATGGCCAGGCCCATGGCACAGAGGAGCAGCCTGGGGTCCCAGAAGCCACACAGCAGAGTCAGAGCCAAGTCTGAGCCAGAGCCAGCTCTGCGCCTTTCCAGTGACGACACAGGCGTGTGGCCAGGGGCAGCTGGCACCCTCACTCGCAGTTTGGGCCACTCATAAAGTGTGAGAGGCAACAGCCACAGCAAATTTCAAGGATGCCCCAAGTTCTGGAACCATCCACCTGTGGTAGAGAGGCAGGGCTGGAGTACCTGTGTCCCTAGGCCCTGGGGGACACCAGGAGGCTGTCAAGTAGACACAGGAAATGTGCCTGCAGGTGCTCAGGCTTGTCCCAGGCTGGTGGCCAAAGCCATGGAGGTGACAGATTCCAGCCCGCGATTCTCCCTTCCTGGCTGTGTGATTCAGGCTGTGTCACATGCTGGGGTTCAGTGTCCCCGTGTGTAAGACGGAGAGGACTGTTCCTCCCTCTCAGGTAGTATAACCGGGCTCTGTGATTCCAGAGGACATTCAGCTGGAAAGTACCAGCATGGCACAGGTCACTCCATCCCTACCCCATACTTCCTGCTGGGAACCGACTGGTCACAGGGGGTCATCAATGGGCTGATGGAGTCAGAAATTAGAAGTGTCCTCATTCCCGGTACCACTCCCGTTGTCACTCCCATTCTCTCACAGTGACTGGGGAGTCCCAGTCATCGGCACACGGGCCACCTCCTCCCAGTTGCCACCTGGGGAGTGCGTGAACCCTCCAGTGGGTGCAGGGCTCCCCAGGCAGGCAGAAGTCCCACCCTCGCCGCGTGGGGCCCAAGATGGCTCAGATTTCAAAATACAGGAGCAGCCGAAAGACTGTAGTGCATGGTTCTAGGAAGACACCTTGTGCCTTCTGCAGGGTGGCTGTCATCTTTAATAAGGCAGAATGAGGTGCCAGGGAGGTGCACTCACAGCCGGTGGTGACTGAGGGTGACCACAGGTCCTCAGCCAGTGCTGCATCAGAGGACAGAGGTTTAAGGGGCACCCCACTGTGACACGCAGAGCAGGGCCAGTAGCACAGAGGTGCCACCACGCTGCCCTGCCTCTAGAAACCCTCCTCTCTCAGCAGAGGCGAGCTAGCGGCTGCCTCTCTAGGCTTCTGGAGAATGGATCAGCCTCTCTGCTATGAGCCCCTCACACCTGAGGCAGGTGGCCCCTTTCCTCCTTGAATCCAACCACGGAATCCAGGTGCAAAGGCTTCCTCTGCCCACTGGAGAGCGGCCACACTTCCCCTCGCTCCGTCCCCACAGGCTCCAGGCTGCGCCTCCCTAGAGCAGGCAGCTCCCGGCAGCTGCTCCTCCCACAGTCCCTGGCCCAGTTCAGAGCTCTAGTTTCCTTTTCAAACTTCCAGAACTGAGTCCAGATCTTAAAAGACCTAATCACCATGATGCACAGACAATATGAAATTCATAGAGAAAGAAATGAAAGCCATGAGCAGGGATCCCCCTGGGGGTGTTCGATGGCCAGGACAGAATCCCCAGAATCCCCAGGGGCCACTGCACCCCAGAAAGAAAGGTCCCACTCTGAGCAATGCCCAGCAAGGCCTCGAGATCGGGGGCCCTCCCCAGACCTTCCCTGCCCCTTGGAGCACAGCTCCTCTTGGCGCTCGCCTGTCCAGCACACTCACTCCTGGCCCCCACTCTCTCTTCCTCTCTACCCAGCTCCCTTTAGGGCATGAGCCTCAGGAGAGCTTGGCCTACCAGCCTCGGTCTCTGCTGTACCCCGGTGTCCCCTCCAGCAGTGGCACCGGCAGAGAAGCTGTCCAAGAGGGACGTTCTGAAGAAGGGAACACGGTGCCCAGACCAGCCTGAACAGCCCTAGAGGGCCAGAGGGTTCTAAGTTTGGGAAAGGTCCATCAGGATCCCACCTGCGGATGTTCACACCCGCTGCAGCGTGTCCAGGCTTGGAGGGGCCTGCCACAACGACAGTGAGGAGCGCACTGCCTGGGGACCAGAGGACACAAGGGAGGACACGATGGCCAGCATGGACGGGAAGGACCAGGGGCTCTGCTGTGCCGCCGGCGTGAGGCGAGGCAGGAACACAGTGATCCGGTGAAGGGCGTGTGCGTGCACGTGTCTGTGTGTCTCCGTGTTTTTCCTGTGTGTCTGTGTGTCCTGTCTGTGTGTGCCTCATCTGTGCTGTCTTGGTTGTCTGTGTGTCTGTGTGTCTCTCTGTGTTGTCTGTGTGTTGCTATGTGTAGTATGTGTCTGTGTGTCCACGTGTTGTCTGTGTGTCTTGTGTCTGTGTGCTCTGTGTGTGTCCATGCGTGTTGTCTGTGTGTCCCTGTGTGCTTCTGTGTGTCTGCGTTGGCTGTGTCATCTTTGTATTTTCACGTGTGTTGTCTGTGTATGTCTAAGTGTGTTGTCTGCATGTCTTGTATGTGTATGTGATGTGTGTCCTTCTGTCTGTGCCTATGTGTCTATGTGCTTTGTGTGTGGCTACATACGTAGCTGTGTATCTGAGTGTGTCTGTGTCATGTGTCTTTCTGTATGTTTGTGTCTGTGTCTGTGTGCTTGTGTATGTCTGTGTGTTGTGTGTGTGCGGCCTGTGTATGTCTCATGTGTGTGACTGTGTGTGTCTGTGTTTCTTCCTGTGTCTGTGTGTCCGTGTTTTGTGCATGTATGTGTATATCTCTGTGTGTCTGTGTGTGGTGTGTGGGTTTTACACATGTGTGTATATCTGTGTGTCTACGTGTCTGCGTATGTGTATATCCGCACGTGTGCAAAATCTAAAAGTATGACTTCTAGGTACCAGCAGCAGTTAGCTGGGGGGGCGACCTTACAAATGGTTTGGCTTATTTTATGAGAAACAGGTATTCCTTCTGAGCGAGAGAAGTTGGGTGCCTGAGGAGTCGCTATGGCCTCTGCCCTTCAGAAACACTGTATTTATTTGGAAACACGGTTTGTTTTCTCCCAATGATGAGAGTCGTCCGGGCTTACTGCCCCAAGACAGGAGGAAGCAAAGAACACATGTCCAGTAGTTGCAAGAAAGATGTTTAGCTGGTCCCTGACGGAGGGCAGAGAGAGCCAGGGCACTCCCTTTCCTGCAGCCTCCCCTGGGGCAGGGACTCTGTCACCTGTATTTCCGTGAAGCCAGCACCTAGCCCAGGGTGGCATGCACAGTGAGGCCAGGAAGGGTCTAGAAGGGAGTGGAGAAGGAAAGAGAGGAGGGGTGGAGGGAGGGGAGATGGAGGGAGGAGTTGAAGGAGGAGGAGCTGATTGGATCCCAGGGGGATGCTGGGCTTCTCGTTACCGTGGAGACAGACCCTGCTGGGCTGCACTAGCCACGTGGGGCCACAGACCACAGCCCTGGTGAGGTTAACAGAGCGTGGGGCCGGAAAGAAGTACCCCCACTCCCGCCCACCTCTGCAGGAAGGTGCTGACAGCGCGAGGGAGGGATGGAGTTCTTGGAAGGCTGGGCTCCGAGCACATAGCCGTGACTTCCCCTTCATCCACACCTCCTCCCTTTATGTAGCCCGGTCTAGAGGCTGGTCACAACACTGTCCCCAAGGATTCGTCAGCCGAGTCCCCGCTCCCTCTGTGGGGGCTGCGCCATCCGTCCCCAGGAGGTGGCTCTGCCGCAGCTGCTGCCAGGCGCCACCCACCTCTGCTGCCACAGCCCAGTGCCTCCCCCATCCCCAGCTAGCCAGCCCTGCGCAGGAGCGGGCACAGATGTCAGCCGCTCGCAGGCCCCCACAGGACCCCAGCAAGGAGCCGGCTCATCAGGACAGACACCCAGAGAAGGGTGGGCCGCATGAGGGTGCTGCATGTTTAGGAGAAACTGAGGGAGACACAGGGAGGGAAAACCTCACTGCCACCACCCAATGCACATTTCGCGGGCACTGCGGGCGCCAGCACTTAGGATGGCACCATGCCCACCCGCCACATGCAGACACAGCACAGGCGAGAGCTCGGGTGGCGGTGGGAGCCTGGGATGTCCTGTGCTTGGGCCCCACAGAGGGAGGCCAGGGGCACTGCCCAGCACCTTAGGGGCAAAATGGGGGGTGGCTCCAACGCCTCATGCCTCACTGCTCTGTCCCCAAAAACCCACCCACCTGCAGCCCCGCCTGGCCCGTGTGAGCCCCCATCAGCCCCCTGGAGGTGCGGGCCAGGCTTCCTACCTGTGAGGTGTCTGGGCACCAGAGTCCAGTCTGATGGCCCTGCTTGAGCGCCCCGCTCCCTGGAACGTGTGCCTTCGAGGGTGGATGCCCTCACCTTCAGCCCTTGGTCTGTCACCCGCTCCAGCTCTGCCCCGGTGGGTCCCCTGTCACCCGTCTGGGTGCCGGCACGCCGGGCCGAGCATCGGCGGTGCCTCCGCGGCAGCGGCAGCTCCCTTCTGTGGAGCCAGGCTCGTCCCCGCCCGCAGCTCCCACCTTGCACCCGGGGAGGATGCTCAGAGCCGTGCAGAGCCCGCCGACTCAGCCACGCTGCTACAGACTCGCCTCCCCAGCAGAGGCGAAAACAAAAGCATTCATCTTCCCTGGGAGGCCCTTTCTCCTCCACAGCAGATGATGAGGAAAAAATCCAGACCTGTTTCGCTCCTGCTCCTCGAATTGGGATGGCTCCTTCTCGATGAGCCAGGGTGCACTCCAGATTCTGTGTCTGGCATTAAACACCAGGGATGCTTACACTGCCGACACGGGACCCTTGTCTCCCAATCCAAGGGCAGGGGGCACTGACTGCGTGATGAAGCCCACTTTGTTCAACTAGTGCGGAGCGTGCCCGAGAGGCAGAGAAGCCAGAGTTTGGGTGGGGTCTGCCCCAGACCCCGGGCCAGGGCCTCTCTGGTGTGGGGGCTGCTGCCCACGGATGTCAGAAAGGCGGGGCTCCTTGCCAGCATCAGCAACAGCAGCACTGACTGCATCCAAGATGCACCCCAGTTGAGGCCACCAGATGTTCCAACGTGGCTATCCTACTAAGTCAAAGATGCAAACCCACATGTGTGCCCTAGGAAAAGACAAAGGGCTGGGGCAGCCTGGGCTGCAGCCTGGCTCTGCCACCGGCTCTCAGTGGCTGATGGCCAGGCGTGGGCAGATGCAGCTGGACGCCCAGGTGAGTGGTGGTAGGCGGTGTGTGTGGGGCAGGGGGAGCGCCTGCAGTGGCATCGGCCTGGCTGGGCATCAGAACCGCAGGCGTATAAGAGGAGCAGGGTCAGGGACAGCACGTGAGTGGGGAACACCGGCCCTGCACTGCCCTGGGGAGGCAGGGAGGGGTTGGTAAGAGGAAGCTTAAAGGCCTTAAGGTTTCCTGCACCTGGATCTGCCGAAGAGCAGGTAGAGTGTGGATGGAAGGGCGCAGAGAAGGTCTCTGAGAGGCTGTGGGGCCGAAGGGAAGGGAGAGGGGAGGCTGAGTCTCTGCAGCAGGGACTTCCACGCCAGGTTGCAGGCTGCAATTTTTAACGCAAGAGACGGACACTGTCTAAAATGCCACTGGGGAGGAAGCCTTGGCAGGTGAGGTGGGGAAGATGGGAGGGGACAGGGTAAAGCATGGCAGAGCGGGCGATGGCCAGAGGGGCTGGACCCAGGCACGGGCGTGGTGGGGGCGGTGGTAGGGGTGGGGGTGTGCA
Source organism: Alouatta palliata (assembly GCA_004027835.1). Classification (NCBI taxonomy): domain Eukaryota; kingdom Metazoa; phylum Chordata; class Mammalia; order Primates; family Atelidae; genus Alouatta; species Alouatta palliata. The sequence goes on along the minus strand of PVKV010023380.1, from coordinate 13,704 downwards.
GGAAGCAGCAGGGCAGGGGAGCGAGTAAGGGTGGAAATGGGGCCTCATAGAGGGAGCCTCCCAGGCTGTCCTTGCTAAGGTCTGGCCACCGTCTCTGCGTCAAGCAGAAGACAAGGCCATTGTGCGTGCAGGGAGCGCAGTCTGGGATAGTGCGGTGGACGGTTTGGGCTGTTCTTTGCAGGGAACAGAAACGTGGCTTTGGACTGTCAGGCAAGGCATCAGGCCGGGCTCCATCCTATCCTGCAGGCTCCTCCGGAGCCCTCACCGACTCCTGTAGGGCAGGATGTGCCAGCGAGGGCTGACAAGGGGAGGGGTGAGGAAGGGAGAGGCCATGGCCCGGGAGAAGGGGAGAGAGGAGAGGGCCAGAAGGACGTCATCCCTAGGATGCAACATGGACCCATGCCCAGAGGAGGCGGCTATAAATACCAGATACGATCGCCACCCAGAAAACACTTACAGGACAGACAGAACACCTGCAATCTGATCCATGGAACGAACACCCGCCCCGCACCCAGATGAGCAGGCAACATTTACAACAGATAACGCACATACAAGAACTAGGAATGCTAAGAATGACTAAAAAGGCCAAAAAAGGCCAGGCGCGGTGGCTCATGCCTGTAATCCCAGCATTTTGGGAGGCTGAGGCAGGTGGATCACCTGAGGTCAGGAGTTTGAGACCAGCCTGGCCAACATGGTGAAATTTCGTCTCTACTAAAAATACAAGAACGAGTCGGGCATGGTGTCATCCCAGCTACTTGGGAGACTGAGGCAGGAGGATCGCTTGAACCCGGGAGGCAGACACTGCAGTGAGCTGAGATTGCACCACTTCACTCCACCCTGGGTGATAAGAGCAAAACTCTGTCTCAAAAAAAAAAAGACAAAATGATTCAGCCTCACTAGGGATTGAAGGAAGGCAGATGAAAGCTAGATCCTGTAGGGTGGGGTACAGTGGCTCATACTCATAATCCCAGCACTTTGGGAGGCTGAGGTGGAAGGATCACTTGAGGTCAAGAGTTCCAGACAAGTGGGGCAACACAGAAGGACCCGTCTCTAAGAACACTTTTAGAATGATCCAGCATGGTATTGCATGCCTGTAGTCCGAGCTGCTTGGGAGCCTGAGGAAGTATTGCTTGAGCTTAAGAGGTCGAGGCTACAGAGAGTTATGACGGTGTCACACTGTGCTCCAGCCTGGGTGACAGAGCAAGACCCCATCTCTAAAAAAAGAAACTTAAAAAACAAGGTCCCATGTTTCCACCTATCAAATTGGCAAAGGTTTCGATGAGAAATACTACATCGTGTTGACAAGATTGTGAATTAGAATAATCTTTCTAGAAAGCAATTTATAGTAACCATCAAGAACACTAAAAATGTTCCTAGTTTTTGACTCGATTTCTACATTTCTGTGAATATATCTTAGGAAAAATTAGAAATGCAAACAAAGCATTGTTTTTAAAAAGGTATCGCTGCAATGTTATTGATGGTGGCAAAAACTGGAAGGCAGCACTATGCCCAGCCCAGCCGTAAATGACCTGCCGAGTAATTCCGAGACAGTCGTGATGAAATATAAAGCAAGAGTAAGTAAAGCTTACATCAGAACGAACCTTGGAAACATCAAGCTATGTGAAAGACGACGGTCAGGAGAGACCACATGTTTTATGATTCCATTTGTATGGAATGTCCAGAAGGGAGGTCCACGGAGACAAAAAGTAGAATAGTGGTTGCCAAGGGCTTGGGGGCACGGGGAGTGACGGCTAAAAGGCATGGGGTTCTTTCTAAGTGATGAAACTGTTCTCGACTATGGTGATGGCTGCAAATATCCACAGAAATAAAGAAAACTATTCAACGGGCTGGGTGCGGTGGCTCACACCTGTAATCCCAGCACTTTGGGAAGCTAAGGCAGGTGGATTTCTTGAGTCCAGGAGTTTGAGACCAGCTCGGGTGACACAGTGAGACCCTGTCTCTACAAAAAATCCGAAAGTTAGCCAGGTGTGGTGGTGCACACCTGTAGTCCCAGCTACTCAGGAGGCTGAGGTGGGACGATCACTTAAGCCTGGGAAGTGAGACTGCAGTGAGCTGTGGTGACGCCACTGCACTCCAGCCGGGGCAACAGAGTGAGACCTCCTCGAAAAAAACAACGAAAAAGAAAACCGTTGAATTGTGCCCTTTAAGTGGGTGAATTACGAACTATATCTCAATGAAGCTATTTAAAAAGACCCTACAATACACCCCTCCCCCTGAAAAGAAATGCTTATGAGTATGAGGAGGTTATAACAAGCTGGGAATCTGCTAAATAGGAAACACGAGTTGGGAAACACAGGGTGTTTGGGATACGACACGGCACAGATGGTTTGAGATCAACTGTGATTACAGGGAAAGAAAAAATGAAAGAAAACTGGCCAGAAAGTGAGGCCGACTATGGTTGTACAGCCAGCAATTCTGTTTTCTTCTTCGTACCTCTCTGGACTTTGCAAACTTCCTCCCGCCAATGAGAATGGGAGGCAGAGCCCCTCCACAGAGGACAACAAAGCTCTGTGCAGGGCCGGGCCCCTTCCCGTGGGGGCATCCAGCCCCCCTGAGTCTTCAGCCAGGGAAATGAGACACAGTGACTGGGACTGGGATGGGTGTGGCCAACTCTGTCCCTTGAGGTAGAGGAGCTGGCCGGGGGTTTGAAAGGAGGCGGTCTGAGGCCAGGTCCAGCTCTGCACCAGCTGCCTTTTTCTTGCAAGGAAAGCAACTCCAAGCTCACTGTTCCACTCCCCGCCGCATTCTAAATGCTCTTGGGTACTGGGTACCCGGCTGTGGAAGCTGGAGAGGGGAGCCTTGGGGATCCAAGGGTGTACCCCATTCCACCCTCTCCAGACTGGCCTCTGCGGCAGCCAGTGGGAGCTCTAAAACTCCAGTGCGCCAGGCATTCCCTGTGCCAAAGCCTTCCTCAGCGCCCTCCCTACAGCCTCATCCCCAGCCCAGCCCTATCCTCCCAGCCAAACCCCCAGAGGCCAGCTCCTGTGTCCTCCAGAGGGGCTCCCACGCCAGGCACAGCCCCTCTCCATTCCCAAGACCCTCATCACCTGTCACTTCCCCCATGGACCATGGGCCAATCCAGGGATGGAGACTGTCACCTGCATGCCCAGCACTCAACACTGAGCCAAGGAGGGGCTGCAGGGTGGTGGGAGGGGTCTGTGAATCCAGAGGGTGGGCTGCCAGGTGGGGGGCTCTGTGAACCTGGAGAGAGTGGGCTGCAGGGTTGGGAGGTCTGTGAACTGGAGAGAGTGGGCTGCAGGGTCGGGGGGCAGTCTGTGAATCCGGAGGGTGGGGTTTGGTCCTGGCTGCCTTATGGGATTTATCTTACTGAACAAAATGTAGTAAAGGGCATAATATGTCATTGTCACACAGGGAACACACCACATGACTACCTCCCAGACCAAGGAACACAACGCTGTCAGCACTCTGGAAGCCCTCCTCACATAATTGCTATCTGCCCTGCCTGCCAGGTGACCCCTGTGCCTCCTATGGGACGAGGTCCTGCTGTGGGCTCTTTTCCATCTTCCGTGCCTCTGCGTCCCAATCGAGACAGCAAAAGGCCGGGCAAAAACATCTCAAAGCCTTTCGCACCTCTTCCATGCTCTGAATTTGTCAAGTGGCACAGCAGAGAGCGTCACAAGGCAGGCTTCCTAGAGAAGGTGGTGCCGGGCAGACCCTGGACAGCCGATGAGGGCGTCCAGTGGCTGAGCTGGGAGGAGGAGGGAGGCAAAGCCTCAGCCAGACAGATTCTTGCACACACACACACACAAATCTCCCAGTCAACTCCCAGCGGGCAGTTAGGCCTTAGCTCAGAGAGGGCAGGGGCCTGGCCCGCCATGCTCACCTCCAGCACGCGCCCCGTGATGTATTTCTCACAGCTGTCACAGCGGATGCCGAACTTGGCGTGGTAGTCAGCTTCGCAGTAGGGCAGCCCGTCCCTGCAATGAGACAGGCAGTCAGCACAGGGCAGGGGTCAGCTGGGGACCTCCGAGCGCTTGACCCTTGAGATCTAACAACCCTCATCAACAAGAGGGTCTGCTCTCAGAGTGGGGGAACGCCCACTTCCTCCTGCTAACAATGCCTCCAGCAGGTAGTATCATTGTGCGCTCACAGGCACCAGCCCCACGTGAAATATGAGGACAACGGTCCCGTTTCACAGAGGGAGAAACTGAGGAGCAGAGGCCAGCCCACCTGCCCAGCAGCTGGGAGGGGCTGACAGCCGCAGCTTCTGGGAAATGAGAGCTGCTTCTGCGGACCTGGCTCTTCTTTCTGGCTCCCTCTATCCAAAGTTCAATATCTGGGGCGGCTTAGAAAACTGTGAGCCAAAAAAGGGGGACAGCAAGGGTGCCCACTTTGGGGACAGGGCTGGAGGACGACAAAATGCACAGGCGAGGGTGTAGTAGGTTAGGATGAGACGTCACTGTCCCCCCTGCACCCCGCCCTGCATCACAGCCCCCAGATATGAGGGGCGACAAAGGCTGGTTCTGGCCACACGTGGAGGGGCCCGGCCTTCTGCAGTGCCGGAAAAAGCAGGAGGGCTGCACAGACGCGTCCGTCCCTCTCCCCACACACACGTGCCGCGTGCCTGTTATGTGCCAGGTGCCTAGGGCTCAGGGAATTCAGGTCGAATGCTGTCATCCTGGACCTGCCCCTCGAGCAGCGGCTGCCTCGGACCCTCCATAAATGAGCTGTAGGGAAAAGCCGTCTGCAGGGTCTTCCGTGGCACAGCTCCTGAGCTGATCTTCAAACCCGTTATCATGATTATTACGAGATCAATACACCAGGGTGGATGTCCATGTGGATGCGGGAGGGAAGGTCAGCAGTGGCCACACACGGTGTGGAGAGGTGCTGCTGAGCCGTGGTTAAGTGAACAGGCCTGCACTCAAATGCCTCGTTCCAGCTGTGTGACCCTGGGCAAGTCGCTTAACCTCTCTGAGCCTCAGCTGCCCCATTGCAAAATGGGGAAACTAATAGTAAGGACTAATGAAGAGAATGGCAGTCACTCTCCAGGGAAGGCGCTTGCCAAGGTGGCTGAAGCCACTGGCATTACTAACCAGGGCTGTCCTCTCAGCCCCAGCCACAGCAGCAGGTGTGGGGGTGGCTGGCACAGAGTGGGGTACCTGCCACTCCAACGCACCCCTCTCCAGCGTCGCTGAAGTTGCTGTGGTGTTCCAAATTTGGTTTGAGTTTTGACATAGCTGTGATAGAAGGGACAATTTCTCAGGCTGTCATGGATTAGACCCCAGCTCACTTCCTTCTCCCCCAAGCTCTGACTGTTGCTAGGTCCCCAGGATGTGGGGTCATGAGTCTCGGGCCTAGGTGGCCCTCTCTGGCTGCAGCTTGGGAGTGGCCCACAGCTCAGATGAACCATCGCTTAGAGTGGCAGCCCTTCCTTCCACGTGAGAGGAAGACATAAAATGAGTCCTCAGGCTTACTTCCAAATGCCGCTGACCTCAGGACTCCCATAATAACCCACAAACGGGTGTATTTGCAGCAAACGGGAGGTTAAAGATAACATCTCCATGGTAACACCAACGCCCTCCTCGTCAATTCTGGGACAGCCCTGGAGGCTGCTAAGTAACACCATGGTGTGGGTGAGCTGCCAATGCTGCGGGAGGGGCCTGCCGCCTGCACGGGGCTGGGCGTTTTCGTTTAAAGTGCCGTGCACACCACACCGGGCAGTCCCTGGCTGACCGTGATACAGGCGGGAAACTCGTGCACCTCACAGGCCCTCACCCTGGGGGCAAGCTGACCTTGCTTCGGAGGTTTTACTTAAAAGGATGCATTGGAGATAATCGCAGATTCCCCAGCAGTTGTAAGAAACAATACCGAGAGATCCCATGGACCCTTCACCCGGTCTCCCCCAGTGGTGACGCGGAATTAGTACACGCCGTCAGCCAGGAAGGGAACACGGGCAGGCTTCGGGCATCACTCAGGCTCCGTATCACACACACGCGATGTGCACGCTTATGGGCGTGTGTGCCTCGCTCCGTGCAGGTCCATCACAGGACGTGTTTCATCTCGGTCAGTTCCTGTGATGACTGTGCTCCCATTGCGCATTGAGAACATGCACAGCATTGACAAAAGGGGCCAGAAGACCCCCCAGCTCCCAGGAAGGGGCCCTCTGTGCTCAGAGAAGCTGCCCTCCTCCCTCTTCCACTCATCCACCTACTCGCCAGCCCCCCCTCCCCCGCACCATGCGGAAGGCTTGTCTGTCTCTGGTCCCTGACTCCCGAGGGTTAAAACACACCCCCAGCTCCTGGCCCTGAGCTGCCTCCATTCAAGGCCATGATCTTCCCAGAAGGCTTCCCCAGTCCCTAAACCAGCCACCACCCCAGCTTGACTGCACATCTGTGGACATGTTTGGTGCCGGTGGCAGCCACCCCAGGGGCCCCTGTGATCTGCAGAAGAGAGTGCGTGGCTGTGGGGCCTCAGCCCCTCTCCTCGTCCCTGTGCTGGCCTCTGCTGACATTGCTTCACCTCCTGCAGGACATCCAGGCGCCAGAATGGGCAGCCGACCCCATGGGGATGGTGGAGGGGGACTCAAAAACGGGGCAGGAAGGCACTTCCAAAACTCAGCCCTGGCAGCCCTGGCAGTCTGCTTCTCACCTGCAAAAAAGGAGCTGGGCGCTGCAAATGCCATTACAGAAGCCAGGGCTGCCAGGGAAGGGGGACTCAAGGCTGTCGGCACAAATTCGCTAGGCTCTGGGCCATGCCTCTTACCCAGCAGCAGGACAGTCGTAGCTGCATGAGAGATGCAGAGAGTGTGGCCCCGGGGACACGAGCAGGGCGACGGACTCCCCAGAGTAGGGAAGCCCAAGTGGAGGTGCTCACGGGAGCCTTCCCACACTTACTTGCTGATGTACTCGGCGTTCAGGAGCTTCCCACAGCTCTTGCACTTAAAACAGCCCAAGTGCCAGTGCTTGTCCAAGGCTACCAGGGCCTGGCCATTCTTGATTTCTGTGCCGCAGCCCCCACAACCTGGAAGAAAGAGAACAGAACACGGACACCCCCACCATTGTGAGAGATGTCGGGCAGGCCCCTGCTCTGCAGATTCCATGAAGGGCCCTGGGGCAGCTGGGAGGGGAGGGACATACCGCAGCCACACGGAGTATGCTGGGAGGCCCCTCTTACACAGCAGTCTCCGGAGCATGGGGAAGGCAGCTGGGGAAGTTTGACCCTGCATGCCCTGAGCGCTGACTGCAGGCAGCGTGGGCCATGAGCTGGGGAAACCCAGATGAACAGAGGCCCTGTCTTACAGGAGAGCAGAGTTGGCTCCCAGCACAGAGACGTGCCAGGTTGAACCCAAGTATGACTCAATGTGCCCACCAAAGGGAAATGGACCGGACGCAACAGGCTGAGCCAGCTCCCAGCCCCCGACCCAGTCAGCCCTGGGGAGTCTTCCACGGCACCCAGCCAGCCAAACCCACCTTCTCTCTCCTGCCATCCCCACGGTGACTGGCAGTCTCCACCCTGTGGCCACCAGCCTCGTGGGCCCCTGCCTGGCCTCCTGGTGCCCTCTCTGTTCCTCCCAGCCATGCCTGCCCTGCTTACTTGCCCCATGTCCCAGGCCCGGTCTTTCTGCTCAGGGCCTCCAGGTTCTGGCCCTGCCTTGAGCAGTGGCCCACAGTCCCTCCACCTTATGAGCCGCCACACAGGGATGCCGCAGCCAGTATCACCGGTGTGCCGCAGGCAGGGGGGTGCCCCTGGCAGAGTGGGTGGAGCAGGCTGGGGGGCTGGGGAGAGCCTGGTACATGACCCTGCACAGGTGCGTGTGAGTGCGTGTGCAGCTGTGTGCACGGCATGGGACTGTAAGCATGCGGTTGCGTCTTGTGGGAAAGTGCGCATTTGTACGTCACCTGAGCCTTCCTGTGAACATGCGACGGCAGGGGTGGGAGTGGGAGGCGGAGTGGCAGAGAGGCCCACGACAGCGTCCCCAGGAGAAAGGGCCTCTCACAAGGTGACCACCTGGTGACAACAGCAACAGCAACTGGGACAGAGCTGGGCCCATGGAGTCAACCACCTGGCGTGCATTGATTGATGGATGACACGCGCCCTCACTCCAGGGACCTGCACCTGTCGTAGCTGAATGCGCGTCAGTGTGTGTGACTGGTGCGTGGGTGTGTCTCTGTGTTTGTGTCTGCATGTGTGAATATGTCTGCGAGAGTGTGTCTGTCTGTGTGTGTGTCTGTGTGTGTTTAAGGGTATGGTTGTGTTGGAGGCATGACCAGGACAGGGACTCGAACCCCGTGATGGACAGGCAGGGAGAGGATGTCTGATGAACAGGGCCTTGCTGCCCACAGGAGCCCCTGAGTAATTCACAGCCCAAGCAGGGACCCCTTGTGTCCCGACGCGCTGGGTACAAATCCTGGCCCCACCACATGCTGGGTCACACTGAGCGTGTTCCTCCGGCGGGAGCCCCCATGTCCTCATCCTGGGTGGGGAGATCACGTCCTCACCTGGCGCCTGCCCGGTTCCGATGTTAATTTACACAGAAGACCTGGCCCGAAGCCCTGCATCCTGGGTGAACAGTGAGCACCGGTGAGGCCACACGTGGGCCTGCTGTGTGGTAAGAGCTCAGCAGAGGCAGCTTTCTGGCATGGCTTCATGAGTTTCTTTGGCAGAGACCCGAGTCATATTGTTTTTAACAATTAAAACAAACTGACACTCACAAAGCTGTTGGTCAAGCTCAGGATTTCCTAAGTGGCCACACTGTGCATATTCACATGCTACTTTGGAAAACAGCCAGAGAACAGATTCAAACTCCAAGGGAAGTGGGGCTTCTTACTCATCTCAGGACCCGGGGTGCCCAGCGCAGGCTGCGGGCTTGAGAGACACTCGGAGAATGAATGAATGAATGAATGAATGAAAGAAAGCCAAAGTGAGAGGACACCTTCACCCTTCTCAAGTCCAGGAGGCGACCCTCCCCCATCAACCACCCGCTTCCCCACGCTGCTTCCCGTGTCTCTCGGAGGCAGACAACGCACAGTCCCGGCTTTGCCTCTTGGCCCCCGTGACTTAGCAGGTGATGAGGCCACGTTCCGCAAAGCTGTGCATCAGTGGCTCCCAACCTGGGGCACTTTTGTCCAAGAGACACTTGGCAATGTCTGGCGCCCCTTTTGATGATCGTAACTTGGAGGGGGTTCCAGCCATCTAGTGAGTAGTGTCCCTGCCAGGACAGCCACCTTCAGCAAAGGGCTCCCTGGGCTCGCACGTGAATGGTGCTGGAGCTGAGGTCCCCGGCTCCGAGCCTTTGCTGGCTTCTCTGCACGTCAAGGGAGCACAGCACACAGGACTGTGTGGTGGCCAGAGGATGGACAGCAGAGAGCAGAGGTCAGATCCCCACTCTGCCCCCCACAGGCTGTGACCTGGGAAAGCCACTTCACCTCTCTGTGCCCCTGGAGTGAGGGCACGTGTAACCCGTGGATAAATGCACACACACAGGTGACCGGTGCGGTGGGCCCACCTCTGCGCTCACTGCCATGGCTGTTGCCAGGTGGCCCCCTCGCAGGAGGCCTGCTCCCTCTGGGATGTCGTGGGCATCTCCGACACTCTGCCTCCTACCGTACTGGCAGGTGCCCTCCCTTGCTGAGGAGCTCCCTTCACCTTGAGCTCCAAGCTGCAGTGGGGAGTGAACCTCACACCTGCCTCGGCCCCCTCATTCTCCTACTAGCAGTACACATGGAGATGAGAGCAAGGTGCAAAAGGAGTGTTGCCATGGAAACCGCATCCACATTCTAAACACACCTGGAGCCCCACATCGCTTTGTGGGTCTGCACATGGCAGCTCAGAGCCCTGTGTGACACAGCCTGTGGACCAGAGCTGTCAGCGGCAGGACATCCTTAGCATGGCAGAAGGGGCCTCAGGACACCCCAACGTCAGCTGGCCACGGGCGCATGCACCTTGCACTGCCCATCAGCAGCAATGGCATGACCCTCCTAGAATCATCCGCTTTCCTGTTTCCCCCAAAATGCTCCCTCTTCCACAAGATGTGGTCTTGGTAGGGGTGGGGTGGGGCAGGGTGTGCCAGGCAGCCTCCTGGAGCCTCAGCTGGGAGCTCAGGGGATGTGGGTGCAGGGGCCAGACCCCCACTGCAGCACCCCAGGTCTAACCAGGAGTCAGGGGAGTAGGGGGGCATCTCAGATTCTAAATTAAATCCGAGATTGGGTTTTGGAAACAAGGACTTTGACAGAGTTCCAAAATTTGAAAGTGATTGAAAATCCATGAACGTGCCTTGCAGTTTCATTTAGGAACCTGTACTGAGGAAGAAGAGCTGCTGGGAAAGATGAATCACGATCAAGTTCAGCCCCAGTGCACTGCGGTCAGGACTAGACAGGGACACAGACCTGCCACGGGCCAGCTGAGGGGTGGGGGCTCCTGGGAGAATCCTGGGTTTAACTTCTAGCCGCAGCCAGGGGTTCTCCTGTTTCCTACACAGCCAGGGAGGAGTGGGAGCTCCTGGGTCTAACCCCCAGCCTCACCCCAAGCTCTCCTGTCTCCCAGGCAGCCAGCAATGTGGGGGGGGCACCCACCCTCTTAGCACTACCCTTTCAGGAGCAGAGAACACAGGGGCTCCACGTGCCACAGCCCAGGTGGTGAAGCCCCATTGCTGGAAGAGTGGAGGACCCTAAAGCTCCATCCCTGGGCCCGGGACCTTGGGGCTGCCCACACCTCTTTCTGCCCCTTCATCCCTGACTCTGGTAGGGCCTCCCCAGGTCCAGAGGGTAGACCTAAAGAGCCAGGGGCAGCCAGGCCCAAGAAGGAGCTGCGGGGTCTTCTCAGCATGGATGGTGCTTGCCATCCCTCTTCTCCAGGTCAAGCCCATCTTTCCCAATTGCCAGCCTGCTGCCCACATCCCTGGCTGGCCCACACCCATATCGAAGGCCCAGAGAGGGGACACTTCTTGCCCCCAGCACACAGTGGGGAGTGCAGGGTCCACCCAGAGTAACCGGGCTCAGAGCTGCTGCTGGGTCGGCATGGCACTCACACTCTGGGAGGGCCGCCCTGTGACAGGCTCGTGGCCAGCAATGGGTCAGGCCTGGAGAGCTGGGGGCCTCACGGGAAGGGGCAGAGCTTCAGGGACACAGGGGACCCCCCAACGGGCATGGCGGGGAAGCTGAGGCATGAGGGGCTTTGGTTGCCCACCCTAAAGCATTTCTCATTCCTGAGTAGCCTGCTTGGGGCAGCAGAGGGAAACTCAGGGCCACGGGACTCAAGCTTGCGCTCTGCCTCACGAGCCAGCCACTCTCCCCTTCCCAGGGAAGGACAGCCACGCAGGCAGCCATGTGAGGCCCTGCCCTACTGCCCCTGGCCCAGAAAGCTGGCCAGGCAGGCAGTGCTGCTTCCCACAATCTGGACTGACTTGGCTCTACCTCACTCCACAACCATCTATGGCTCCTCATGGCCTCCAGATGTACCAAGCACACCACAGCGTGGCTTTGGAGGAAGCTGCCACCTAGTTTTGGTGTCTTGGCGCCATTCCCGTTCCCTGCCCCTCACACTGCAGCCCCGCCCACTCACACGGGTCAGGTGGGTGCACTCAGCACATTTCACAGGCATCAGTCTTTGCATTCTCTTCTCACCTGCAGCATTGCCCTTCCACACCCACCTGCTGGAATTCAGCCTGTCTCTGCGGTTTCAGAACCAAAGCCATCTCCTTGGATGGCAGTCAGGACTAGACAGGGACCGCCGTCTGGTCCTAGCTGGGCGAGCTCACTTGCTTTGGAGTTGAAAGGCCTCAGCCCATCCCTCGGCACTTCCGCTCCAGCACACCCACCCTGCCAGGTCCAGGGCACTGCTGCACCTCAGAAGAGCTCCTCAGGGAACAAATGGAGCCTGCAGTGCAGGGCTGCAGACATCCACACAGGAGCCAGAACAGCTGTTTCATGCTTTTGAGGCACCAACCGGGGAGGGGGCAGGTTACATTACTAGATGTCTAGGGGTCAGAGGAGCATTTGTTCTTTGAAAATGCAAATTTGATATTTCAAAATAAATTTACATTTGGAGAGGGCAGAATCTTTCTGCCAAGGGTATTGAAATCTTCAAAAAAAAAAAAAATCTCAGACAGTGATTCTGTGGTCCACCCCCTCCCCCATCTTTTTTTCTGAGACAGTCTCACTCTGTCACCCAGGCTGGAATGTAGTGGTGCAATCCCAGCTCACTGCAACCTGTGCCTCCCAAGTTCAAGCGATTCTCCTACCTCAGTCTCCTGAGTAGCTGGGATTACAGGCGGGCACTACCATACCCGGATAATTTTTGTATTTTTGGTAGAGATGGGGTTTCACCATACTGGCCAGGCTGGTCTCGAACTTCTGGCCTCAAGTGATCCTCCTGCCTTGGCCTCCCAAAGTGCTGGGATTACAGCTGTGAATTACCGAGCCCAGCCCATATTTCCCTTTTGAATTTGGCTGCCAGGAAGCTTTGGACAAACTTTTCAAAACTGATCTCCTTTTAAAATTTGCCATAGAGCTTTTGATGATGATCTGAATTTAATCATAATAGTTCTACTGTTTGTGAAGCAAATTCTCAAATTCAATCAATCCAGGCCCCAGCTAGAGATACATTTTTGAACGGAGGACTCTCCTAGCAAACCCCAAAGCAGCAACCCCCTCCCCCGCTGCTGCTGTGAACTTGCCTCCTGAGGGATGCAGGCTTTGCTTCATTTCACAGAGTCAAATTATAACTAGCCCATGGCCAACACTGCACTCCTGGGAGGCTGGAAGGGAATCGCCTCTGTGGAGATCTCAGCACAGCAGGCAAGGTTGGGGGGAAGGAGGCGCTGCGCACAGGAGGCAAAATTAATTGCAGGCAGGAGGCTGACTCTGGAAATCAGTGGAAACCCCTCCTCTGTCTGAGGACACCCCAGCCACCACGGTGCTCAGAGCAGGCTTCTGCAGCAGGTGCCTGGCAGCGGCAGGTCCTGGCATGCTGGGCTCCCCTCCCAGGGCCTGTGTGCCATCTCATGCCCAGGCAGAGCCACTCCAGCTGGGAAGGGTGACCGGGCTGCCGCCTCCTTGCTGATACCCAGCCCCACACCTGCGAACTCCTCACACTTCAGCTGCATTTGTTTTTTGACACTAACAACCTCCTGCTTCCTAATTCGAGAAGCATCTATTGAGCCCCCACTGCAGACACACTGGCCTGACTGACTCCTGGGAAGTGGAGCAGTGAACCCAAAGGACGCTGACCTCGGGAGCCCAGAGCTCAGTGCTTTTCTACGGGTTCCCCCAAAGGGGTTCTGAGTGGCCTGGAACTAACAAAGGGGAGCTGAGGGGAGTGAGTGCTGAGGGAGAGGACCTGAGGGAGACCTGGAAGGCTTCCTGGAGGAGGTGGGCTAGAGCTGGGCAAAAAAAGCAGTGGGCATTAGATGGGAAAGCAGGAGTGGCACATGGGGTAGAGGAAACAGCCCCCAGTGCAAAGGCTTGGTGGCACGAGAGCCCCAGAAACTTCCGTCCCTGGCTCCCTCCTCACATTTATCACAGCAGGTCACTGCAGCTGCTGCTGCTCTGGGTCCCTGTTTGTCAGGCCCTGTTCCTGGGCACTGCAGAGACCACACCCCCAACTCAGACCCCCCTATCCAGCACACCCCCCACTCAGCACACCTCCCCTCAGTACCCCCAGCACCCCCTGAGCACCCCCAGTTCAGCATGCCCCACTCAGCACCAACTCAGTACCCCCAGCATC